>SRHC01002994.1:224495-249698 GCA_004794325.1 Pomacea maculata | reverse complement strand
TGCCTCAGGATCTTCCATAAGGACTCGCGGTGGATGCTGTCAAAAGCCTTCTCCAGGTCGATGAAATTGATGTACAGCGGTGTGTTCCATTCGTTGCTCTGCTCCAGAATCTGTCGCAGAATGAAGATGTGTTCGGAGCAGGATCGCCCAGGGCGAAATCCTGCTTGCTGTGGTCGGAGGTCTTTCTCAAGAGTTGCCGTCAGTCTTGACAAAACAATCTTGCTGAAGACCTTGCTGGTGAGGGAAAGAAGTGTTATGCCCCTCCAATTATTTCAGTCTCCAAGATCTCCTTTCTTGGGTAACTTGAAGATGAGCCCTGTCTTCCACGCAACAGGGACCTGCCCTGATTCCCAAATTTGCCTGAAGATTTCAGTGAATGTGACAGCTCCCAAGCTGACTGAAAACTGAAATCTGAAATCGCCACAGAAGATAATTCAAGCATATTTGCTTACAATCAAGTACAATGACGATATTATTTCTCTTTATATTAACACCAGAACGAGAGAGCAGGGATGGTGGTAGACAGGTAAAGTCCCCATGACAGAAAATGATTAAGATTTTAACTGATGATAAACCATGCTTGAACAGAAATACTGTACCAATGAATGGACGGTAATTTCTTAGATTTTTTCCAGCTTCGTCTGCGATCTCTTTGATAGTCGAACGACTTCCGTTGCTTCTTTGGCTTACCCATGTTTACAGACACATGTGCTTCGAGCACAATATCGTTATGAAGAAAGCGAGCCCTTAGTCGAAACAAAATGTTTGAGGACAGAACTCTTTGAAAATACAGTAGTCATTTTCAAAATTCGGATCTGAGTTGCTTCAGTGTGGGCAGTTTTCATTGTCTAAGGGTATATTTTATTTCAAAAGACATTAAATCAAAGGCATGATCATGAGAAACCTTCCTTTTAAGTTTAACTACATTGTTCAATATTATTTCCTATTTGGATTAGACCGTAGCCTCAAAGTCAGGGTAAGCTACTCTGGGGTACCAAAAGGGAGATAATCTCAAAACTGTTACGTGATGGCTTCATCAGGGATAAAGAAGGAGGAGAGCACCACCAAACCTGGAGAAGAAGAATTTGGGTACCTTCCGCCTCCTCGAGAACTACTGTATCGCGAAGAGGGTGTTAAAGAAAAGCTTTTGAGGAAGACAAAAGAAAACCCTTTTGTGCCAATTGGTAAGGAATTTAAAAGTTCTGACCTCCGAACAAGACCTTGACACGCATTGTTGCCATTGGAGAATGTCACGAACGTGACTACGCTTTGATTTCTCTCTATCGTGGTAGTTATATAAGAAAATAGTTCAGAGGAATTATAATTCATAGGTTTCAAATTTGCGCATCATATATTTGGATTTGAATTGCATAATTCTTAAAAAAATCTCCAGATGACAAGTTTTAGTTTCTGATATTAAATTTTGTTTGTGTTTTGTGGAGAGGCGATGAAGATAAGCAAAATAGTTAAATCTGTGTTCTTCGGCAGGTGTGCTTGTGACAACTTTCGCTCTGAGTTATGGACTGTGGCAAATGAAGACTGGCAACAAAAGGATGTCACAGAATATGATGCGTCTTCGAATTGTTGGCCAAGGTTTCACCGTAATGGCCGTTTTAGCAGGTGTTGCGTATGGAGCATCTGGCACGAAGCCCAGTAATTAACAACAACAACAACAACAACAACAACAACAACAACAACAACAACAACAACAAAATTGACCCTTTCGGAACAACACAGTACTCTAAAATGGTATTCTTTGTACATGTTGGATTTATTTCTTGCTCTGAGCAAGAGTTATATCTGTTAACAGGACACAGGAAGTTCAATCAATTTGACCTGTTTACAGATCATAAGATCACAGAAGCAGAGTGAGCACGCATAGTTAGTAGGGCAATCATTTAATTTGATTAAAATTGTTTGGTACCAAATAATATTATCTTCAGAAATGTTCTAGATGTTGATAGATATAACTTTCAAATATATTTGTTAGTATGAGACTGTACTAAGTATCAAAATTTTAAATGACATTTTGTCATCCTTAAACTTTTTGTGATCTAAAAGTACTTTTCATATGCAAACTGTTGTTTTTTAGTATGGGCTGCACATCTACATTTCATTTACATTGAGTTTGATAAAGCAGTATGAACATAATAGAAATGAACATAAATGTTTTTACTCTTAAACATTATCAGATATATTAGAGTTAACCAAAAAAAAAAAAAAATGTATAATAGAGAATTGTTGTCGACTCTCTTGTCCGAAAACATATCTGTTAACATATTAGGTTACATTAAAAGTATTCTTGTTACAAATGTAAAATATTTATGCAGTATACAAGCCTCTTAGCAAGTAAGAATTAGAATATTATTGATGTATTAATTAAAAGACATACAACTTGTTATAAAGACTAAGGAGGGATTAACATTTTTGGGAGAGGGGGTTGTATCCTTGTAGTATGGTACATAATATTCAAAAACAGTATAATTAAAACTGCATTAATAAATGTAGGTTATAAATCTGTTGCTTATGAAATGCTTGAGGGAACAGTTATGCAATTATTTCAACTTTTTTAATCCTGTGTTTATTGTAGAGTGAGCTGACCAGATGTGTTCTCTTCCCACTCTGATATGCTTGGAATTCACATGTTGTGAAATGTGCAATGGTCATGAAAGAGAGGAGGAGCGTGCATGTGTGTGTATGTATATATATGTAAACTATGTGTAGAAGAGAGCACAGAATTGATCATCATAAAGAGAAGAAAAATGTGTCTCCAAATATATTTATTTTAGAATTGATGAAAAATCTATTATTCACCAGAGGAAATGGAGATCTGTTGTCTGAAAAAGTCTGCTAACATATTAAGTCGCATTAGAAGTATTGGGTAACTTCAGAAGAGAGTTCATATTTGTTTTTTGTTAGCATTTGAAATGCACTAGAATGTCCTTCCTTATGATATAAAAGCTACAATAAAAACAGTAAAGTATAAAGAGTGTCACTGTTGTAATCTTAACGTGTACTTTTGATTAATTTTAAACATTGTGTGCACACACAGGCATGTTTGGTTGCCATGGTGGAGGGAAAGGATTAAATGTGATTTCTTGACAACAGCCCTTATGTTATTGTGTTTGTTAAAATAATTTAATACAGCATGACCTAATGATTTCTGCATTCTTTCTTGGAACAGGGTCAGTTTAAAATACTGGAAAGTATTGCACAAATACTGTCATAGAGAGAAAGTCTCTGGAAATGCATTTAGCAATATTAGCACAGTATTCAGAAGAAACAATAGTCGTGAAACATACGGAACCATCAGGGCATCAGTCTTACATCTCGTATAAAAGAATGAAGAACAGTGTCTGGAATCCTTAACTAGACTAATCAAGCTAAGACAATAAAAGTAATCACTGCATGCATGTCAACAAGGGCTCTGTTTTTGAAGATAGCTGGTGGAAATATTGCCATTCCTTCTTATAATAAGCGTTACATATTAAATATTAGTTTTGAAGAGTAACCTAAGATACAGTCCCAGTTTTAAAGAGCAGCCAGCAAGTAGTAGAATACTGACAAACATCAAAATGCATTCAGTATGATAATATGGCTTTCTAAACATTCAGGATTTTATATCCATCTCCTGTTGTACTACTAGAAATGCACTGGTTTGCACACTGGCATCTTTGTGCACAGAAAGAAAAAGATGACATGCAGTGTATTATACTTGCTTGTGTGAAAATCATGTCTTAAATAAACAACAACATTGCTGTTTTAAACAATTGATATTGCTGTCTGGTATAAACAATAGTTAAAGAAAAAAACAAAAATCTTTTTCTTAAAGGTCTGCACCACAATGTAGGTAACAGTCACTTATCATCAATACTGACTGCAAAGGATCATGTAATGAACTCTAAACCTGGCAGAGAATCACTAAGGTTTCTAATTTGGTGTAATTAACGCAAGGTCAAAGTAATATCTCTTCTTCCTGCTCTTCTATAGTTTCTTCATTCTCCTCTAATGTACCTAATTTAGTAACATAATCAGTGAAGCCCATGACTGAAACAGGTAAAGGTGCATGGAGGAGGTAGGTGCACATGATTGTGATTCTAACAAATATTTTTATCCTTATTGAGATAGATACCGTCTGCATTGAAATAAATGTGCTGCTTTTTTTTTCTTTTAAGGTAATGAGTCTGTTCAATGACAGGGTAAACAATCCCTCAGATAAGACTATATAAAATATCTGTAAAGAGATAGTTTTTAACTATTAGACAGATGGGTTTATTTTTTTCTAAAACTTCCCAACACTTCCTACAGATTCACAATATCTTTTCACAATTTTGCTTTTAAAGTACGTATAAATCTGTATCCCGTTTCAGAACACAGTCCCAAATCATGATCTGGTCACTATTGGTCCAACAAATATTAAATGAGGGTGAGGACATAAATAGATCAATAAATACGAGTAATTTTGATGAAAGTACATTCTGCCGCAAACTGTGTTAAGAGGCAGGATTGGCGAGATAAGTGTTGCAAGTGTGTCGGGATATGTGCTTCAAATATCACACACGACACTTGCTCTCCCTACTATTTTCTGCCTGCTTTGTCTATCCGATACACGAAGCCCTTTACTTTTTGTTCCAGTTAAGGGTTTGATAACACTGGACTTCGTAGATAAAAGCTCATTGCAGAACAAGAACTGAGCATTATCAGCAAATAGGATAGTACTGCTTGAAAAAGATCTTGTCTCGCTGAAACACTCGCACGCACTGACGACACCTCTTAAAGTTTTAGTGGGATGCGAATTTTTGTATCCTGTACGGATTATTTAAAGCTAAGTTTAAGATATTATTTTCCTAAATATTGATGAATATCCCACTTCTGTTGAGAGATACATCTACAATCATCGACATGAAGGAGAAATAAGTCAAAACACTATGTTCTCAGATCGCCCATTGGCTGAAGCCTTCACAACCTAGTGTCCATGCACTATTCTGACGTCGGTGTTGTTGACCTTGACCTGTGCAGGATGATGATTGTAGGTGTATATCTCGAGAACGGGAAAAGGGAGGGGGGTACTCACCCAGATTTAGAAAAATTGCATTTTACTGAGCTCTACCCAATCATGAAAAAATTGCACCCCACTAGTTCTTTAACCGATTAGCGCTTCAGTGCCCATCACATGTGGCATGCACCCGGTGTGGATACTCGCATTGGAAACTCCCGCCGCTGTGAGTCGCCTGTCACTTGCTGCATATCACGACCTTTGATTTCACATCTTCATCGGCTACGCCCACCATCGAGAGGTCAGCGGAAGCCAGCAAGCAACCGCAACAGCAGCAACAGCAGCAGCAGTGACTTTGGGTGGACAACTGGTGGACGCTCTGCAGAAAGTTCTGAAAGTCCCACTAGCTGGGGCCTTCATCGTTTGGATTGCATCTGGGATTGCAAATAAAAGACGGTTGGTGGACACTCAAAGGTCACTGGATCATCGGAAAATCTCGTTGCGGGGGCCGATTCGAGATTTGGCAAGAAGGTGCAGGCAGGCGTACTCGACTGACAGTCGTCATGGCCGAGCTAGCTTACTTCACACTCTTGGTCTTAGCGTTTTCAGGTGAGTACAAGTGTGAAAACGTTAATTTTCAATCCAATTTTTAAAAGAAGGCAGTGAAGTCTAACCTGGATTTTGTTTTTCTATTTTCTTGTTCATTTTTTTTTTCACGCTGTAAACCCTACGGTCGCACCTAATATATTTGTCTTAAAATTGTCTTTTCAGAAATATCCTTGGTACCGCTGACACTTTATCTGATGTATAATGCAGTCTAGTTTTTTGTTTGTTTGTTTGTTTGTTTTTTGCAATTTCTTTATGTTTATCTTTCTGTCTGTATGTATATAGATAAATAGATGTATAACATATAAGTATATATTATCAAACAAGAAACTCTTTTGGTGAAATTATTTACAGGATTGTCGTTGTAGAATCCGCAAAGGTATATTTTTATGTGTCTGTGTAATTGACGAACATCACGTGAACTGTTTGCTTTATCACATCTTCTGTAGACATCAGTTACAATCCCAAAACTGTTGCACACAAAATTGATGGGCAAACGCCTCCATCCCCAACATACACATGGCACGCACGCATACATACACAAAAGTCATGCGTACCATATTTCCCCCAAAATAATCCCTAGACTGACTTTTTTTTAGGATGATTGTAATAGAAGCCCTACCCCAAATATAAACCCTAGCTAAAATCGTCATCCAGACGATAAAACACGCGATGGGCGTATTGAATCATAAAGTAATGATAATAATACATAAATAATATTATTACATTAATGGTTGAAATAAATGATAATATAAATTATAACGGAAAATAATTCAATGGGATGTATTGTACATGAAAAAAAAAGACATCCCATGAAAACAAGTCTTAATGCCTCTTTTCGACCAAAAATTAATATAAGACCCTGTCTTATTTTCCAGGGACGTCTGCCCTACTTCTCAGTCTCAAGCTTAATGAGAGTTTAGAAGTGACATATTTACACATGCAGAGTTTTTCTAAGTAGATAACGATTAAGCACATGTTGCAATATCTTTGGGGCTAGTGGGAGAACAGTGATAATGCACGGGAATGATAGGTTATCCTGTGGTCTCAGTTCTGTCTGTCCTTTAGTAACTCGAATATCAAACTAGACCAGACAACGATTGTGTTATAGAAGTCTTAAAGGTTATTTAAAAATAGCATTTAGCACTAACAGCTTTCTTGCTTACTGAAAAAATAATGAAGTCCTCAAGGAGATGAAGTCAAGCCGTTTTCAGATTTTTGCTGGAAATGTTTATTAGTCTGATTCGTGCCATTAACCTGATCCACAAAGCTGAAGTCAGAAAAATCAAAGATATTATGTGGACTACATGGAATGATAATGAATAATAAGTAATATCAAGAATGAATATAATTTTCAAAGTGTAGTACATGGAAGCTGGAAACACTGGACTGTCTCCACTGAGGATGACTTGAAGACAGAAAATTGTGATGGGGCTCTACTTCCACTGCTACTTCCAAGCCCCTTCTTGTGTGTGTGTGTGAGAGAGAAAGAGAGAGAGGATGGGAGGATGAAGCTATTTTTTTCATCATTAACGGGGACATACGCAGGTACACAGAGAAGTATTTTCGAACACTATGAACATAACTGTTCCGTCAGTCCCAGTAGCAATATCACCATTCATCAATTAAAAATATCATGGCCACACACCTTCTGGATATATAAGCTGAAGATTCTTTTACAAGGGAAGAACACAGAAAGCGCATTCATTCAGAAGGACTGACGAATAATGACATAAAATCATCTTTAAGAAGAAATCAGTCTAAGTGGTATGACATTTTATTGTCAAGCAGGGTACACTCAAAGCCAGGAAGTCACGTCCTCCTGCCCTAGCAGCTGGGTGCAATTTTCCACCTACTGTTACCTGTTTGTCAACTACTCAACGGCCACGTGGGACGACGCGCAGACAGAGTGCATGAGCCAGAGGGGAGACCTGCTGCGTGTGGAGACCATGGACGAATATGTGAGCACGTGACTTTTTATCGCCAGGAGTAATCATATTAATTTGCTTGGCGACTAGATTACCGTTCTTTCTGTCCTCCATTTAGTCATGTGACTGACTTTCATCACCATGAAGATCATGGCCACTGATGGTGGACATCACGTAGTGTGAGTGATTGAGTGAGAGTGTGAGTATGTGTTTGTACTGTCCTTAAAGTGCAACGCTGATTAATGTACAAAGTGAAGGCAGGAGAAAAGTCTCTCTGTGAATTTGTCGGCAGAACTTCATAAAGAAGAGCCTGCCATTTTACCCAAGTTCAACTTACTCCTTCTGGACGGCTCTGAACGATCGACCTTTGAACCAGCCGATAGGTGGCACTGGCGTCTTCATGTGGGGCAACGACGAATTTACGAACGACAGTATTGTGTAAGTAATTGTTAATGACATCAACTCTGTCATCACCATGACCACAAAGTGACATATCATGTGGATGCTCGTAATCTTGTACCTCCAGGACTGTTGGAAGGGTGATGGTGTAAGAGTTTCTGTCAGAAAGAATATCTTGCTTTGTTGTCTTGTATACTTTTAAGTTTCTCATGTTAGGCAATGTTTCTCAATCGTGTCATTGTAATCAGTTCATCTTTTTCTTCCCATTTTAGAAAGTCTTTTCATTTGCCATTTGTTATTTTAAACTTCTATTTCCTCGTAATACGGCACATGCATATATTTTCCAGAACGGGTAGGCGTGTACATTTGTATGTGTCTGTGGAGGGGGCGGGAAGATATTTGTAAACTAAATGCACTAACTTGACCTTCTGCATCATATCTTACAGAAAAAACAATTGGGACCGTGAACCCGACAACACAGACGCCGAGGATTGTGTTAGTGTGACCGTGCAGGCAACTCTTTCTGTGGAGGCGTGTTCCAACCGCCACCCGTACATCTGCGAGCTCACCCTGGGAAACAGTGAGTGTTAGAGATAGTCTTTCAGACCGCGGAGTCCAGATTCATTCCAAAACTTTCCGTTGCGTCAGTCGTTTTCGTAACATTCTATGCTACACTTTGAGACAATGTTAAGTACAGGTAACGAGTCCCATAACCGATAACAAAGGTGAAAGTGTCTACAGAGCCTAACCCCCTCCTTCCGCTCCTCTTACCTTACCTAATGAATCAGGTATGTATTCCTGGCAAGCAGCTGATGGGTGGGCAGGAAAAAAATAGTACTACACTCACAGGACCGAGCAGGCATCAAACCAGCACCGAACTTCTGTTCTACAGTCTGCGCACTAACTGCCTGGGTACAGAACCTCTCTAGGACGTTACAGTCACCGGCTTCACCTCACCACACACACACACACACACAAATATGTTGTAGTCTTTGTCTTTTTTTTTTTCTTCAGTTTGATTCATCTTTATCCAAACAGATGAGAACTGTCCAGCGACCTTCACGCCTGGTCCTGCGAGGACTACGTGCTACTTCGTCAGCAACGCCACCGACTGGTCGCAGACGAAGACGTGGGACGACGCCCGCAAGTATTGCGAAGGTTTAGCACCGATCCCTGGAGACCCCAACCGCAAAGCCACATTGGTGACCATCGCTTCTGCCAACGTTCAGGTATGCAGCTGACATGATGGATGAAGGATGGATGGAATAATAGAATGATGATTGAGAAATATTGCTGCTGCTGCTGCTGCTGCTGCTGCTGCTGATGATGATGATGATCAGCGCGTTTCCTTGCTCTGTAGTAGAGGGTTTGAACAAAGAAGCTCGAAAAATAAACCCCTGCTGGTAGTTTTTGGATATTTTATTTGTTTCTCTTTGTTAACTGCCAAATCCTGCGTCTGGTTTCATGAGCGGGTTATGCTATTTACGATAGGCTTATTCCAGTCGATGGATAATATATATATATACACATCTCCTAACTCTCGTACACCTAAAAGAAGTTTGGCGCGTTATTATTTCGTGTATGGTTTATTGTTTTCGTTCACATAATTTTGCAGACTTTCTTGGCGGAGTACGTGTCAAGCATGCAGAACGTGAGGCAAGTCTTCTGGACGGCCCTCAATGACAAAGACCAGGAGGGGACGTTCAAGTGGGCCGGAAATGGAGGCACACCATTCGACACGCAATACGTGTAAGAAATGACCCTTGACAGATGACCAAGTTCCCTCTGTCCCCGGTGTCAGATGCACTAAAGATGCATCCAAGAGACTAGACTTGCCCATAGTTAATTCGTTTAGGTCACATAAAAATAATATTAAGCTCGTTAAGTACCACGATCTGGCCTAAGCCGCTGCCCTAGAGTGACATAATCATGTCTGAAAGGCTAACCCCAGAGCAAAATTATTTTCAGTGAGCAAAATTTAGTTTTCCCGAGTTTCGCAAAATGGATAACCTTTTATTCTGATCAGCATTTGCCTGTCCCATGTGACCAAATCATTTCCCCGAAAAAGCTTAAAATAATCTTCATCACTATGGTGCCATCAGTCCAGATGAAACTGAGGGAGATGTAGAAGAGGTTTAGAGGGTGGGTGTTGGTACCGTGTGACGTCATCGTTTGTCGGGTATGTGCGCAGGAAGTGGCGCACTGAGCCCAACAACCTGGGTGGACAGGAGCACTGCGGCTCACTGCTGCCGGGGGCGAAATGGAATGACGCCAGCTGCACTGACTCCCTGAACTACATCTGTCGTCTGGCACTGCCAGAAAGTGGGTGCATATTGCATGTGTTCTGTGTGTGTGTGTATGTACAGTGTGTACCATCCTGTAGCAAACTGTCACTAGCATGCTCGCGAGAGAAAGCGTTGAAAGGCAATGGATGTGTTCTCCGGAATGTCCACAAAATCAGGGGGCAATCCCATGGATTACTCCCTAGTGTTTGTCCCAATTCGTTCATTTCTCATACATGACACTATGCTAACAGTAGTCTCATACATGTAGTCTCATAGATGACAAGACTAACAGTAGTCTCATACTCGACAGCGGTCTCGTTGTGGAACATGGGCTGCGGTTCCTGGACGAGAGCGGGAAGGAAGTGCGTTTATGCCTACACCAAGATCAAGAAAAGCTGGAGTGACGCACGTACATTCTGCCAGAGCATGCAGGGCGACCTCCTGAAGTTCGACGATCAAGATGACGTGGTCAGTGTGTACAGTTGACCCGAGGATCAGAGGTCACAATTCGACTGCAACCTTTAAGAAAAAAAAAAAAGGAAAATGTGTGTGTAAGAGAGCGAGAGAGAAAGGAGAAAGAAAGTGTTTAAGGGCAAGAACAAGTGCATCGATGAACGGGTTAAAGCTATCGAAGGAGGAGGATGACTGGTTTCAAAACTTAACTTTAATGTAGGCTTAAAATTAACCTCATAAAATATTTCTTTCTATAAATTTTTTCCCTTTCATGACCTTGATTCTGGTGAAATCAGAACTGGATGGCCATACAGTCCAAATCAAACCTGATGCCCTTAGCTGGCTACTGGATCGGGCTCAACGACCAGGGTCAGGAGGGCAACTTTGTGTGGGCTGATGGGAGCCAGGCGCCTGGCAATTTGCTGTGAGTACTTTTTTAACTGAGGCCGGTTGCAAGAGTCACGTGTGCATGCTTAGTCCAAGTGAGTGACTCCGTACGTTGTGAGTGGCCACGTGCTGCGTTCGTGCCCCTTGTGAGTAACTGAGTGGCCAATGCGCGCTAAACCCTTGTCAGGGGTGAGCTTTAGTGACTGGGCAATGAGCCACCCAGTAGTGCTTGTCTTCACTCATCCGATTCTTCCGGCCTTTACTATGATGAAGACGACGTCACCAGAGCATATTGGCAAGTAAAGCCACGGGGGTTTCACACGCACGCACACCTCCCTCACGAAAAGCTGGACAGGAGGAAATAGAGGTCTCCCAAACCTTCTTCGTGACCAAAAGTTTAGGGACTGATTTGACTTTTTTAAAAAACAGGAACTGGGATCGCGAGCCGAACAACAGGGCGGAGAACAACCTGGCCCAGAACTGTGCCGCCATGGGCATCGACGGCATGTTCACGGACCGCACGTGCAACACGGAGAAGGCTGGCACCGCCTGCGTTGATAATACGAGTAAGTCCATTTCCAGGAGAGACAAGAAAAAAGAATCTAACTGATCATTACGATTCTGAGGAATCATTAGGTTGGATGAGAGTAACTTAAATACAACTGATACGATGACTAGTTTGCAGACCTCTAGTTTGAGTAGACTAGTCGCAAGACATGCGATTGGAATAGAGTAATCCTAAGATGTCGAGGTAACAAGTTTATTTTGTGTAAATGTCGAAACAGAGTTAGATAATCACATGATTTTTACATAGTGTTAGATTCCAGGAGTTAAAGTTGGTATAAACTTAAAATGTGATTGAGGAGAGACAAAAACATTGAGGCGATTTGAAAACAAAGATCTTGAAATAAAAGCAGGAGATTTTTTTAAATTGGAAAATTTTATAGACTTCTCTTTCCTCTTTCTGTTTCTCGCACACTTCACTTCTGATTTTCACACTTAATCATTATCTCTGGTTACAGTTAATTTTAGTCTGTTCCTCATATACCTACCTTTCTCCCTCCTGTTATGTATATATGTGTGTTTGTGTCCTCACAGATCCCAACTGCGCACTCAACTGGAAGTCTTTCAACCAACAGTGCTACCTGTTCGATACCAGCTACAAGTCCCGCAGTGAGGGTTCTCGCCTTTGCCAGAGCAGCTCCATGTCCGGAAAGGGCCGACTTCTGTCACTGACTAGTCAAGCGGAGAAGGTAAGCAAATGGTGGGTCGTAAGGGATGCCTCCCATTGATGACCACCAGTCCGCTCTTTCACAAGCCACGTCTTCCTCTGGCCACCGCACCGTCGACCACCTTCTAATGTGTTCTTACAGGACAGTCTTCTTGCCGGATCACGTGGCCATACCCGAACACCTTACACGGCTTAACCGTTTAAAGTAAGGGTTTCTGGTATCTTCTGAAGGTGGCGACGGTGTTTCGTACAAAGAAGTGATAGTGTTATTTACAGATGCGGACTGAAATATTGCGCATGACTGTTACAAGGTTGTTTGTCTGTTCGTTTGTTCGTTTGGCGGGTGCACAGGACTGGGTGGTGCAGCAGATCAACGCCCTACAGCCCAGTGGTCCCTACTACTACTGGACCTCTCTCACCGACACGCAAATGGAAGGCGACTGGCACTGGGGCTACCCGGACGTGGATAACCCTAACACTGTCAGGAACCTCGTGTGAGTAGCGTGACGTAACGATCTGATTTGGGTGACGTGCACGATATGTTGGGGTACAGTGTGGGTAGGTTTACGGTGGCGTGCATGGTTTAAACAGTGTGTTGACGACACAGTCTGGTAAGTAATGAGCAACCAGGGCACAGACCAATATACGCATAAATATGTTTGTTTGCTTTGTTTTGAAAGCACATGGAACTCCGAGCCTAATGATTGGAACAAGAACGAAGATTGCGTGCGCATCGAAAGCGGCTTCCTGAATGATGTCAACTGTGCTTCGGTGTCAGGTTTTGTGTGTCAACGAAAGCTCAGTAAGTATTCAGTGATGAACATTTCACTTCTTCTTCTCCGCCCACACCCCCAGCAAATATCTATTTTTATATATTTATAATATATTTTTAATGACAATGCAGAGGAATCACGCCATAATTTTTTTATCTTGCTGATTAGCGTTTTCTCTAAATATTTACTTTCCTTGCAGATGGGGGCTCCACGATCAAAGCGCCGGCGGCATACCTGCTCATCTTCCTTGCCGCATCCCTCCTGTACTTCAGACACTGAAAACTTTCTCCCATCTCGCCCCAACACTGCTGCCTCAGCGCTTTACATGTTTCAGTAAAATAAAGCAAAAAAAACAACTAAACAAACAAAAACAAAGAAAAGAGTTATAAAAAGATTTTTTAAGAATGTATTTTCTGAATGTGCAATATTTTCTCCTCGCAGTCCTTGTAGAGCTGACACGTGCACACATTTACAGTGTTCTAACCTACAGTACTATTTATTTGGCGTGACTTGATGGGTATAGTTGGCGCTGTGCAGTCGGTGAATTTTATTGTATGTATGGAAATTATTCTCCTCCCCACAGCTATTATTTCACTCATCACAGTAAGTGGCTGATCGAGCCAGACTGGTGCTAGCATTGTATTTAGACACAGTAAACCGCAGCACGATAAATAAAACGATTTCATGCACGTTTGCACAGAGACTGCAGAATGTATCACGTGCATAGGAGAATGAGTAAAGCTAAAAGAGAGAAACAAGGGAAGACAAAACAGAATGAAAAAAATAAATAAATAAGCTAATAAAGAAAACAATATTGGTAAGAGCACCTTGTTTGATGGAATGCACTGAAACTGTGATATAAGATGAAGTCGGATGACGACGGAACTATCTGACCAGTGAGATTGCGGTGATGCAGCTGGGGACCACTATTGTTCTAGAGACCAATCTATTACCATTTTTGCTTCCTTACTTCCATAGACAATTTGTTTTATTTGTTGGTTCTTGTTCAGCTAGTCGTCGGTTATAATGCTACTGGTATGTGGTAGTTATATGGTATTTTGTACTGGCAGACGTTACATGGATGCTCCGTGTTCTGTTCGCTGCACGGGTTGGTATGAACAAAGAGTAAATGCATTAATTCTATTATAGAAGTCACTTACGCACGACAATAGGTACTGTATCTTCAGGAATGTGCAATCACGTTTTTTGTTGTGTGGAAATAAAGTTTCATGTTGGAAAAAATAAAAGTATTTTGGTAAAATTGTGTGAGCCGATGAATGTACCTGCATGCACGCGCGCGACACACAGAGGAGACAGGTGAGCATGCAAATATATATACAGAGCTAGGAATAATAGTCACAGTCGCTGGTTGCCATGTGCTTTAGGTGACGTAGACTTCTCACTTTCAGACAGAAGTACAAACACACGATAAACCTAGTTACGTGTTCACACCGTGAGGTCTAGTCCTATCTACTTTTATCTGATTTGTGTGTGTTTGTTTTACTCCATATGGTTTTTGTACACAGCAGCTCACCATTGTGCCGAGTTGGGTTGTAGGAACATGTGACTGTCCGACAGATTCCTTCTTGCTTTGAAGAGTACCTTACGCCGACCAGATATTTTCCACAGCACTAAAGAAGTGCATTGATGTCCGACAGCTTCCTCACCTCTTTAGTCTCACTTGCTTGCTGTCATACACTCCACCCCACCCCACACCCCCAAAATACATCACATACAAAACATAAAACACAAAACACACACACACAGAAGCAGACAGACAGCAGAAGGGAGATTTACACACCATCACAAAAAGCTAACCCCGACAAAAGTGAAGTCTCTAACATCTCAACTCCCAACGATCTAAAAAGTTGTTTTAAAAAAAATAATAAAAATTGAACGACTTTCACTCTTACCTAGACGTGCACATAGAAGCTTTTTCTCTCTCGGGCACCCTGCTATAGCAGATCTGTAAATCAGGCGCAACTTCCTTTTTCAGGATTTATTGCCAAAAATGTGCATAGGGAATATATTCGAATCTTCTACTTAACATTTTTAAACGTCTGAAGAAGCGCTGTGGTTTCTCTCTGAATACTAGGATGAAGAGTACTATTGCGAGTATCATTTCTGAAAGATGACATTTGGCGGAATCACTGGACTGTCACGACCACAAATGTCCCAGAACATTGCTGCTTCTTGTTAAGAGAAGAAGTAAAAATGACTCCAAAACTCACGCATTCCTCAAAAGGGAGGTTAAATTGAGGTGGGAAAGGGGGAAAAAAAGAAAAGTAAACACCAGTAGACTGAGCAGAGCTCACTTGGTGTCAGTAGGTTTTATGAGAGGTCAGTCCAACTTCCTTTTGATGGCGTTGCGTCGGTTGGCTTTGACGATCTTGCTTCTGTTGGTCTTGATGAGCTTGCATCGCCTTGCCCTGTTGACCTTGCTTCGGGTTACCTTCCGTCCTGTGCGTCTGGTGCTCAGGTGCCTGGTGCTTCGCAACATCCGCCTCTTCCGCGACTTTCCACCTCGGTGACAGGTCACTTTTCGCCGATATCGCGAGCGTCCCTTCCTGGTCACGGCTCTGCGTGACCTCCTTCCTCTCGTCGCCCTGTTCCTCCGTCTTCCACGTCCACGTCTGGATGCCGTGCGTTTGATGCGGCTGCGGCAGCGGGTCTGCGTGCAGCGTGAATTCAAGCGGTCGCGGATGGTTGACAACTTAGATACGACCTTGTGAGGGACCGACAGCCCCGCGTTGCTGACGGTTGACTTGTACGAAGACGAGGGATGCGGCGAGCGCTTGCCTCTTGTCAGCCAGGATAAGCCGTCCTGGATGAGCTGCATGTAGCCCGATCGCTTGGAGCGCTTCAGCTGCGACGATGAGGACTGTGCCGGAACATCTGACGTACTCGAGGTCGACGACTCTGAGCGCAGCTTTCTCCGTGTTCTTTTCGATTTGTAACCCATTGTCTGCTGCCTCCATAAAATGTCTACTGTGTCGGCAGTTTGATTCGTGGAGAATGCGTGACGTCAATTGGAAGTGATGCCATCACGACGTCAAAAGCAATGGCGTCATCTCAGTTTTCACCTTTACCCTTTGGGGTCATGACCCTCCACGTTTTTTTCTTTTTTCTTTCTCACTGTGTTGTCATGGCATGAACCAGCGCACAAAGTTGTAGAGAAAAAAATTAAAAGAAGCAGTCTGACATTCTATTATCAACCTCTCTTCCATGTACCCGCACACCCGACTAAGCGCATCACGCCGTTCCAAAGGCATGAAGCCAATACAATGCACACTAGTACTAACACAACGGATATATAGATAGAGAAAAAAATACACGCATTCACGCACACACACGTACACATGGATACATAAACAAACACGAACACAAAGATATATTTACACCCACATATAATATGAAATTCTCTCTCACAAATAAACAAACACCACTGCATTTACAAAAAAAGAAGTTTGAATGGAGATGGAGCGCGAGGAGGGGTGAGGTGCAATCAAGAACAATAATAGATAAAATGATTTAATTCACTCAGAGGAAGACGATACTAGTTTCACAAAAAAAATTCTTTAAAACAACCAGCTAGGTATCTACGATTTTTTCGATACCTCTGCACTAACTTTGGTTTTCAGCATATTATGCTAAGGGAACATGGAGACTAATAATCATAATGAAATACTGTTATATAAGTTAAGTCCATTTTGACCAAGTAAATATTGTAAAAAAAGGTATTTGTCTATAGACAGTAGCCATGGACACTGATGGTGCTGTTCAGACTGGTTTGACAAACAAAGGCAAAAGAAGAGAACTCGTCCGTCCTGATGAGGTTGACATTTGTTATGTCCCTTCACTTTAATCTTTAAGAGCAGGAGGGAGATGTCGTGGGCTGTAACAATGGACTAGGCCCCCAGATTCTTTTCCCATCTCCACATCAAGATCTGTCGCTACAGAGGTTCTTGCTTTGTTGTCGATCTTTCATTACATACATGCGGCGTCGAGGGAAAGCCGACTGTCAGTGATGAGGAGTGACGAGTGAGATGAATGCTGGGAGAACCAGTGGCAGCAGCAGGAGCCAGGCTGCGACTTGAGAGGTGAGGTGTGCGGTTGAAGAAACACCGGGAACACCTGCGAACGTCCAGACAAAAAGATAAGTATGGGGGAAACAGTTCTTCACTCGTCCTCAGAAAAAGTCAAACTCTCGAAGTCCCACAGATTTGCATAAGTAACACGTGGGCGGAACCCTTGACTACACAAACGTATCTGTGTACAATCCTGACGTCGGTGTTGTTTACCACTTTCTGTGCATGGTCATGTTTGTAGGCACGTATCTCAAAAACTGAACATATTCACCTAAATGTTAGGAAATAGTATTTGGCACTGTTTATCCTAGTTTAGGAACAAAAATTCATCCATCTTGTCCTATAAGTGGGAGATGTCTATACCTACTTTTTTCGCACAAAACATAGGACTTGGTGTCACAATTGACGTCGTTGTAGCGACCCCCCGGGTACATCTGAACGCAGTTTTCATGTCCACCCCGGTTGTTTGGCTCCTTGGCCCACGGACTGAGACATAATGTCACATAAGAAAAGAAGTGTTTAAAACACAAATGGTGATAAGGGGGCGTTACAGTGTTTTTAATAGTGCAGCGAAGGAAAGAGATTTTACTAACATATATTCACTTTATATTAAACATTTTTCACTTTTGAGAGACCAGAAACAAGCACTGAATGCTCTCTTGATATTAACTATTTCTTGTTTCGGCTGATGTTTATCTTAGATTGACCACTTTGACTGCCTACATTAGCTGACATAGGAGGTACTCACATAGGAGGGGAGACGTCAGACGGATTTGAGAACTGCCACAAGCCTTCTATCCGAGAGTCCGTGAGGTCCGTCCAGTACCCGTCCCAGGGCCGACCTTTAATTAGTGATGTCACAAAATCCTGGGAGACAAGTAGACCGAGAAAACTGCGTGTTTTAATCTTGTAATGAGTCAGTGAGGCCATCAAATAAGAAAACAAATAAACAAGAACATAGAGGGTAGGGAATGATGACAGGAAGTTGTGGAGGAAGAGGAAGAAGAAGAAGAAAAAAATCATCAAGAACAAGAGTGAAAGAACAAAACACTGTGCTGACTGGTGCAAACCTACCATTTCGGCCTGAGAATTGATGGCCACCAGATGAGCCTCCTGTCGGTTGGCCAGCCTCCTGCACCTAAACAAAGCTTCCATGCGCGTGGCGCCCCCTTCCTTGGTGCTGTTGCTGACGTAGTAGCAGAGGGACATGAAGTCCAACTCCTGATCCACCCAGCCGGCCGGACATGGTGCATCTGTCCCAACGCAAGGATGTAATCTTTTCCGAGTTCAATAAAAGACGCACGCCATCTTGTTTTTTTTTTGTTCTCCAAGAACTGGTATCGTCGTTGGCAACAATATTATTGTTACTGGCAAAATTACATTGTTACTGGTGTTGGCAGCATTGTTAATGTTCCTAAAACTTGCGCAAAAGTATGTCTAGTTTGACTGTCAGAACTTGGCACAGAGAAGAAGAACAAGTAGGATCTTACTTGACAACATTTTTGCTACACAAAACCTAGCACTTGCTAGCGTAAGCAACAAGTAAGTCATTTTTAAAATGGCTGAATGCTACCTAATTTAGTTTTACCTTCTGATTCCAGCTCACACACGAAGGCACTTCTGTAGAAGCAGCTAGCGTCGCTGTAGGTGCCATCTGGCGTCAGAAAAGCGCAGTCTTCTCCCGCCGGACCGTCGTCATTGGGTTCTGAGCTCCAGTTTCTGCGGGACAGAAATGACATCATCGTCATTGCCTTTAGGATGAGATATTACATTAAACAAGGCTGATGACGACAACGACAACGACGACGACAACAATGATGATGATGATGATGAGGAGGAGGATGAGGAGGAGGAGGATGAGGAGGAGGAGGAGGAGGATGATGAGGATGATGAGGATGATGAGGATGAGGAGGATGAGGATGAGGATGAGGATGAGGATGGGTAGGATGGGGAGGAGGAGGACACTTATTTAAAAACTGGTTTGATAACATGTTCGGTGGATCATTATACGCTCCGAAAGCATTAGAATCATTTGTAGGGGTCATACATGAAGGTGGGGTCAGCAGCCGTGCCGTCGTCCCATATCCAAGAGGAGGAGCTGTCAGCAGAGCGACGAAGACCTGTCCACACAGCCCCCTTGTTCTGGCTCAGAGTCTGCTGGACCATCCAGTCCTGCCACAAATTTTTAGCATGTTTGGGGTTTATAATTCAGCCTTGAATATCGCGAACTGGAACTTTGAAACGCATTCACTTCGCACTCGAGCTGCGATTTTTTGCTGGGTTTCGCTTGACAGCGACTTGGACACAGAAGAAGCCTTCATGATGCATGTCTTGTTTGGTCCACTGTAATGTCTCGAAGGTACGACCACAACAGTTACGACTACAGTCACAGCAATCATCACTGCAACCGTCATAACCACCACAACAGCCACTATGCATACCGGCAGTACAAGTATCTTGTCTCATTGATATCAAAATTAAATATTAATTAGTTCCCCAGTTTCGGTCAGGCATCCATTCCCTTTATAAAGTCGGGTGAGGCTGTGATCGTGTTCTGATCTGATCTGTGATCTGAAACCAATCTCCATTGCGGTGGCATACCTTCTCATCCATTGACGACACCTGGAGCAGACGACCCTTGTTCCTGGAGCAGAAGTCTCGGGCGTCCTGAAAGACCACGGACATGTTGCTGTTGAAGAGGTAGCACTTCCTTCCTCCACGTATCCAGGGGGACGGGCAGCCGAAGTCTCTCTCCTCGGAACTGGAAGCTAGAAAATGAGATGACCTGATATTCAATGCAGTTTTCAACGTACTCAGTACTTGGTAATTATCCAAGAGGTTTGCTTTCAATACACTCAGTGTACAGTTGACATCTACTCCATTTAATACAAGGGTCACGGTCGCCCACTCACTCGATCATATCAAACCTACCCCATCTCTAGTGGCATGCCTCTGGTTCATTTATCTCACCCCACCCACCACCCACACAAGCCACAACTACTTTAAAAATTAAGAACCTATAAACATTTCCTTGAGTAAAAAATAATTTCTTCAAAATGTTACTAACACAAAATGACAATATTAAGCGAGAGTCAACAATATACATTAGATGTCGAAGAAGGTGGAAGGAAAGACCATGAGGACTGTGCTCCTGCCCGACTTAGCTATAGTGAGATCACAACATCTACAACATCTACATACCTGAGTCAACAGTAAGTTTACAGGCGAAGCGATGTGGTTCTTCACAGACGTCCACCTCCATCTGACCGTTACTATGCACAAGCCCACAGCCTGCGGTTTGTGTGTCTCCGAAGTATAACCGCCATCTCCTGGAAGCCACGGACACAAAGTGCACACACACACATATACATATTCATGAGCGTGGGGGAGCGTACAGGTATGACACATGTGCACGCGCACGTGTAAAAACTCGCCACGTGAAAAAATATGGTGAGTGAGTGAGTGCAAGAGAGAGAGAAAACAGCATAAATGTGTAAGAAGGAAATAGAGTACTGATCCAAAATAATAAACTTGTTTGTTTGTTTCCAATGCATTCCAGTCTTGAAACAAACTTTAGATACAATTTCCTCCAGAATAAAACACATTTTCTATACAACTGGTCAGACTAACTCCTAGCCACCTGTTTCAATCCGCAATCCACATGTGGCCGGTTGCTGGCAAGCCAGTCAGCTATGAGCTTTACTAAACCTAAACACGTGAACTACTTATTACAACTAATGATAATCGCTGGTCAATGACTTTCCGTAAAGCACTGACAGGTAGGAAGTGTCGTTGACCCGCGTGCCATCGGACCATGTCCACTGCCTCTCCGTGCTGTTGTCATTCAGCCCCACCCATCGCTTGGCCGCTGGCACCGCAGCCCCTGATAAAATCTTCAAAGTTTCCTGCAATGCCAACGAAAACCAGTTCTTCAGTTGCGTTGAAGATAAAATTCAGTTTGGAAAATGTATTTTCACTGATTTTTATCCAAGATTTAGAAAAAATTTCATCCAGTTAGACCTGTAAGTGGAAGATGTGTGTCTACCTTCTGTACAAAACACATGACTTGGCGTCACAATTGACATGCAAGGATTTTCTAGATAATTAGAGAAGAAATCTGTATGTACACAATGCCGTCATCTCTGAAGCACAACAACAACAACAACAACAACAACAACAACAACAGCAACAACAACAACAACAACAACAAAACTACCTACATAGCACATTTTTCCTCTCATCAGTGAGAGTGTGTGTGTTTAAATGTACTCACGTAGGTGTAGGCGCTGAAGAAGGAGGCCAGGGAGGATCTGGGGCTGCCTGGTGTACCCGGCAGTGAGGCGCACGCGGCTTTGGCGTCCACCCAGGAGACCTGCAACGTCTCGTCGTCACCCGTGAAGTATTGGCAGAAACCGTCGTAGCTTGTGAAGCTGCCGGTACACGAGCCGCCTGATGTAGAAACATTGATGACGATGATATTGCCTTGATAATGTAATAGTACTATCACAATACGACAAAGAATAAAAAAGCCTTGGTAAGATTATATTGCAGTGATAACACTGTCACACTCTGATATGTCGTAGAATATCTTTGTTATGTTACGGGAAGATGAAGTCTTGATGCGTTTCCTAAATACAGAGAAACATTGTGTTGTCTAAACAGTACCTCGAAAGGAATCATGTTAACAAACATTTCTAAAAATATAAACGATTTTTCTGAGGTGGTGTATACCTTGTGGTATCTGATAAGTGCAGATAAAGCCGAACCGACTGTCACATGACTCGTCGCTCAGGAGACCAGCGGCATCCATGGATACGCAGTTCTCAACGTGGTGGTTGTCTGTGGGCTCGGCGGCCCACAGGCTAAACAAGACAAAATGTGTGTAAAAAAAATCTTGGCAAGAAGATCATTACAATTTACATCGTTTTAAAACATATTCACTCATCCACCCATCCATCCACACGACCACTCATCCACCTTCGCAGTGAGACGCGGCTGCTAGAAGATCTGGAAGGTTCAAGACTTATTTGTTTTATGACGAACAGCATTCGACATATAGATGCTTTGTCATTACTACCTCTGATAAATATATCAGTTGGTGTTGAAGTATTATTTGAAGATAACGGAGTTACCTACACTGTACCTGGTGCTACATCCTCGTCACCTCCCCACGTCCAGCTCTGGGTGCCTCCCATGCTGTTGAGGTCAGTCCACCAGCCGTCGACAGGGCGGACAGTGGCCGCCACAGAAAACGCTTGCTATGTCAGAAATTTGTAAAATAGTGATGATGCCACACAAAACAATCAACAAAAAATCGCGTTGAAATGTACAAGAATGTATAAAACATCGTGCGTTCATCAATATTGAATCTCTGGGTAGAAAAATTGTAAAAAGTATGTTAAATGATATTAAATCCATGGTAGACAAATTGTAAAAAGTATGTTAAGCTGTACTACCTCTATAGATAGGTCTTCTGTGATACAAATACACTACTGTGACCTAACCTCATTGAAATTTCATCATCATCGTCATCGTCGTCAAAATTGTCATCGTCGTTTTTTATCATCCCAGTCGTTGTCAACACCATCGTCGTCGTCCCTACCAATTCATCGGGCGAGGAGAAGCGGAGGAGTGAGGCGCCAAGGTTCTGGCAGGTCTGCTGGGCCTGGGCCCATGGCAGACGGTAGTCGTCAGTAAACTGCACACACGTGGCATTGCTCAGCCTGCCCCAGCCAGGTGGACACGAGGACTCGGGCTGTCCTGGACCACAGGTGTGAACAGCAGAAGATCACGCATAAAGGATATTCAACCAAGTAAATTCTATAGTGAACACAGCGACATTGACGACTCTCATCATTCTCTCTATTCTGTCCTTCCATTCCCTCAAGGAGTACAACTCTCAAGTACAACCAGGTGCAAACTACCTGAAGTGTGCGAAACACCTGTTTACCTGGGCTAGTTCTACTGCACAATTGAAATTTTCACTTTTTATAGGTCTTACATCTATTTAGATAATTAATTTTACGGAAAATAAAACGATACGTCACACAACGTTACAAACAGCAGTGTAATACTATTAGACTGGCCCAGATGCACGTCACATGACGTAGTTTGTCGCAGTATGTCACAGAGCCGTTAAACAACACTCACCTGACGTCAGAGTCGCCATCAGAAAAAGGAAGATGTGGGCGCTAGAATCCATGATGTCAAACACGATGCGAGTCTCTCTGTTGTAAGTGTGGGTCACTTCCTCACCAAAGTTTTCATGGCGGAATAGTTCAGCAAACACTTCAATCAGTTTGTCGCGGGTAGGAAATGTAGGAAACCGCTTGACAAGAACCTTTCCTCGTCACTTGGGTACACACTACACACCCGAAGTCTTGTCAATCTGCTCTTCCTCCGAACAAAAGTAGTGACAATCCAAAATGAGGTTGTAGTTATCAAGTTTGTCCATGTCTACCTGTGTTTTTCTCTGCCGTCAGTAGCTGAAACATCAGGTGACCTATCGGACTCAACGTATGTGTGTTTACTCCTCTTTCTCAAGGTAAAGGTTGCTGATGAAGTGAATCTCGAGCAGATAGAGCAAAGAGTGCGATTGATACTCTGTGTGTGTGAGTGAGGACTTTTTTTTTTTGTTCAAGCTTGTGCAACGCGTCTTATCGGAACAGAAACGACTTCAAATAAAATTTTCTAAAACGTTTTTTTTAAAGAACAGTTCTAGAAATGTTGTGCCACTAGCTCCAGAAGCTATGATTTTAAAATCAGTTATCGTTTTGCAGAAGCAAAGTTACAGACCAGGAGATAACAAGAAGTCTATCAATGGACATATTTAGTACGAATAGTACACTCTGGCCAACTAATATAATATTGTTCTATTATTGTTGAAGTGATATTCTCAACTGGTACAGACTGCACGGTGAGATTAGCGACAAGTCAGGTTATCACACGATGTCGTGTGATATGATAAAGCCCAGGCGGAGAAATGTGTAGGATGTACAACTGACAGTGAGATTGTGCTCTCTTGAAGACTCATTATCGCATGCACCACTACAGTTACACAAGATGAGTGAAAAATTCTAAAAATTACCTTGATTGATTAATTAATAAGACTGTATTTCCTAGAGACTTTATAGTATGGTATACAATGTTTATTATTGTTCTCATGCTTCCATTGTCTGACGTCTTCAGGAGAAAATATTCCGTCACGTTCTGTCCAATTAAATTTCGGTTACCTCGAAAATTCTTCTATGTCCTACATAACATCAACGAAAAGATATGATCTGATAGACAACATTTATTTCGTTGTGTAACATAGATACAATAAAGCTCAAGACCACACCATAAATGTTTTTAAGGGATCAGCAAAACACATCCCAGCACAACATCTGCTCGTAAATACTGTTCATTGTTACGTCCACGCACAAACAGTTTCACTCTCTTTATTCGAGTTTAATTGATATCAAGTAACACAACAACAACACTGAAATTTGTTCTTTATTAAGGAAGAATCCTGAACAGTGCTAACCCCTTCATTCACACCTTGTTCTAAATCATGTACAAAAGTCTAAAAACAATTCGCGAAAATTAAAGAGTAAGACAGTAAACTTGTTCTTTGCTCTCAGTCGTCAAATTTTGAAAACTAGGACTTATTGAAGAACATTCCAGAACTTGAAACGAAAGCCGCATTCATTATCACTGAGGCTTGCATGTACCAGTCTCACAGACAGCAGCACCGACGTACGACTACAGACAAGAAGCAGACGTTCATTGTTTTTGCCGCAAGATATTTGTGTTAATAGCGGCTTGCTATGAGTTCCTTCTGTTGGTGGTAATATTTTTTCTATGAACCCTACAGAGAAAACAAGTGCCATAACTCTAAAGTCGAGCAGCTACATCCAGAGGGAGTAGCCCCGCCTTTGGCGACCTCTTGTCACCTTCACGTCAGAATGGCCTTGACCCCCGAAAGGAATATTAGAAGACTGGTGTAACTCACAGCTGTACTTGATAGTCTGGCATCACTTGCCAGTCCTGGCACGTCTGTAGACAAAATTCTTTCA
>SRHC01002994.1:207362-224046 GCA_004794325.1 Pomacea maculata | reverse complement strand
ACCTTGATTGATTAATTAATAAGACTGTATTTCCTAGAGACTTTATAGTATTGTATACAATGTTTATTATTGTTCTCATGCTTCCGTTGTCTGACGTCTTCAGGAGAAAATATTCCGTCACGTTCTGTCCAATTAAATTTCGGTTACCTGGAAAATTCTTCTCTGTCCTACACAACATCAACGAAAAGATATGATCTGATAGACAACATTTATTTCGTTGTGCAACATAGATACAATAAAACTCAAGACCACACCATTAATGTTTTTAAGGGATCAGCAAAACACATCGCAGCACAACATTTGCTCGTAAATACTGTTTATTGTTACGTCCACGCACAAAAAGTTTCAATCTCTTTATTCGAGTTTAATAGATATCAAGTAACACAAAAATAACATTGAAATTTGTTCTTTATTATGGAAGAATCCTGAACAGTACTAACTCCTTCATTCACACGTTGTCCTAAATCATGTACAAAAGTCTAAAAACAATTCGCGAAAATTAAAGAGTAAGACAGTAAACTTGTTCTTTGCTCTCAGTCGTCAAATTCTGAAAACTATGAATTATTGAAGAACATTCCAGAACTTGAAACGAAAGCTGCATTCATTATCACTGAGGCATGTACGTACCAGTCTCACAGACATCAGCACCGACGTACGACTACAGACAAGAAGCAGACGTTCATTGTTTTTGCCGCAAGATATTTGTGTTAATAGCGGCTTGCTATAAATTCCTTCTGTTGGTGGTAATATTTTTTCTATGAACCCTACAGAGAAAACAAGTGCCATAACTCTAAAGTCGAGCATCTACATCCAGAGGGAGTAGTCCCGCCTTTGGCGACCTCTTCGTCACCTTCACGTCAGAATGGCCTTGACCCCCGAAAGGAATATTAGAAGACTGGTGTAACCCACGGCTGTACTTGATAGTCTGGCATCACTTGCCAGTCCTGGCACGTCTGTAGACAAAATTCTTTCTTCATCATCATCATCATCATCATCATCATCATCATCATCATCATCATCCGTAAGCCAGCAGCAGTTGAAGGGCTAACGTCTAGCACCGCCACCACCACTGCATTATCAGCGAATAAGATGCTGGGTGGGTGCATAGTCTGGCCTTTACAGATCTCTGAACATTTATCTGCGAATGAAAATAACGACTCACCTTTCTCGCACAAGACGAGAGCTTTGGCATTGCACGTGACGTCATTGAGGTGACCGCCGGGGTACATATTGGCACAGTTCTCGTGTCCACCTTGGTTATTCGGCTCCTGAGCCCAGTTGCTGGGAGAGATACATGGACAGGTGGATGATGACAATACTAAATATACTTGTAACCACTAATGAACAAAGGGAATTCTATCGATATGGCTACAGGTTTATTTAAATGCAAACATTCGAGACGAAATGTGGTAGATGTAAGGACTATTTAAACCATAGACATGAAGAAGAAGCTGGTGATGGTAAATGTATATGCTACAAACACACACCTACACGTGCTTATAAAACAGAGAAGATGTATATACTTAGTTGTTCGCTTATTCTTAGAGGTTGAACTTTCGCCGTCGGACAGGAAAGAATAGCTCGACCCGGGGATGGTAGGTGAAGGTACTTTTCGGGCCTAACGACTGTAATTAGCAAAGCATGACGACTGGAAATCAGAATTTAAGAAGAGATAAATTATTTGCCGAAGGACACTGCTGGAAGGACATGTCTTAGAAAATGGTTAGGGTATACAGCACTACAAGTCGAGCCATCATTTCCCGCCCTAAAGGTGAAAGGTCGTGGTCTTGAAGTCTCACATGGTCAATGGTATCTCTCCTCGGCGTGTAGCGAACTGCCAGTACCCCTCCACTTGCGCGTCACTCAGATCTGTCCAGTATCCCGACCATGGGTTCGACTTGAATAATGAAACCACGTAGTTCTACAGAAGAGAGAAAGAAAAATATCTTGACTGTCCATGGCTTTGTTTCACTCAGTTATTAGTGACCATCATCGTTAAGTTGTCCCCGGTTGTGGAGAAGACTCCTAAAAAGTATGCTCTTAGCGCTTAAGAACAAGAACAAAACATGGAAAACATACGAGGGACAGGAAAACAAATAGCATATGATCTATAAAAGAATACATAACCGTATTAAGCAAAGCACGGGTATCTTGAAACAGTACTTCCATCAAACCTTGCTCAAGAGGTGTCTCAGGGAGATAAGAACCATTCATCAACTGTACTCTTAAGGCCTCCGTGAAACCTTAGCCTCTCCTTTGTTATTTTTTCAGGAAAGAGTTTAATTTATGCTGTTGTTTTTCGCTTTTAATATCACTTTTATCTAGACTGTTAGCATAGTCAGCTCTTCCTTATTTCAAAATCGTCTTCTATATTGACAAGAGAAGGAACAAAGGGAAGATAACTCACAAACTCGTCTTGCGTGGTGATGGCCACAAGATGCGCACCTCGCTGACCTGCCATTTGTCTGCACTTGTTCTGCGCCTCCATCCAGTTGGCGCGTCCGGCCTGCGTGCTGTTGCTGATGTAGTAGCATGACCGTTGGGAGCCGGTCCAATCCAGCCATCCGGTTGGACATTGTTGAGCTTGATCATCAGGTAAATAAGTTAAAGGGCTTAAAGATCACTTAGCAGTAGGGTCACCACATGGGGAAAATTACAGCTGAGTAAAGTGACACATGTAAAAATAGTGTTAATCACTGGTGTTGATGAAAGACAACAAAAGACGAAGAAAAATAAGGGGAAAGAAGCAGTAGAGGGGCACGAAAAGAACAAAAGGAGGAACAGAAAAGACTCGTTGCAAAATTAGGGGGACATAAAAGACCCGACATAGATTGCGAAGGTAACAAATTAATTCTCGTTCGTAAAGGTCCATTTTCTATAGCATATTATGACTTGTAACTTTTAGCATGATGATCAACAATATAAGTCAAATATAAGAATTTGTTACAGTACATGCTGCAAAGATACTGCAGAATCGTATGCTAAACTACCTTACAAACTTCGTAAAGAGCATTTCATGTGCGGTGTACATAGCAAATAATCATAATTAATATTATAATAACTAATCACACACTAAACACTTTGGACAAAACATGAAGAATGTCTCACTTGTCTCTAGCTCACACACGTAGGAGATTCTGGTGAAGCAGTTGTTGTCGTTGTAGACGCCGTCTGACGTCAGATAGGCGCAGTCTTCACCGTAATCTCCAGAGTCGTTTGGCTCAACGTTCCAATTACTGCGCGTACAGAAGACAAGATTACAGTACACATTACTGATCACTGCTCATACAAGAGTAACGCAGGGTTACAGCCATACACCTTTGAATATGTAGTCGGTAGGTTACCCTACACATTACTCCTCGTGCAACACTGTACAGAAAGTGGATCAGGATGCCGTACAATAGCTGCACAGGAGGCCAGGTTCACTATATATTGCTATATACACATTGTTTTGGGGGGTGGTGGGTTGTGTCTTAATGCACCATAGGCCCCAAGGGAGAACAGGTCCGGGGTTTGTACTCACGTCAACATGGGGTCAGCAGCCGAGCCGTCGTCCCAGATCCAGGTGGAAGACCCATCTCCTGACCGTTGCAGCCCCGTCCAGAGCGTGCCCCTACTGAGCCTGACCGTTTGTTGCGCCACCCAGTCCTGTCACACAGCATCCACACGCCTTCACCAATTAGAATATTAAATACTCTGCACATTCATTCCACTTTCTCGTGTGTGGAATTACATCAGGATGAGCACAATCACTCTACCGTGTTACTGCTGTGATTGTGATTCCCGTATCTACACAGTGTATGCATGTCTGTGAGAAGAGAGAGAGGGAGTGAGACAGAGAGTGGAAGAGACCTTGCTGAAAGTTATTGATGATCATCCTCCTCCTTATCATCATCATGTCACTTTCAGCATTGACTATTCCTCCTCATCATGAAAATACAAGTACATCTTCTTTCCCTTGTACTCTATGGAAGAAAAGGAATAAGAAACAAGTAGAAGACAGTCAGAAAACCCGTTGTCCGCAGCTCTTCACGGCCTACTTGCTCATCCAGTGATTGAATGTGCAGCAGACGACCGCCGTTGCTTGTGCAAAATGTCCGTGCCGCTGCCATGGTGACCGTGATATTGCTGCCGAAGTAGTAGCACTTTCGGCCTCCCCGTAGCCATGGAGACGGGCAGCCCATTTCACTGTCTTCTAGATACAAGTCTGCAATAGAGATGCCCAGTCTTTAAATTACAATGTTCCGTGAATAATAGCGGCAGTAGAAACGACGAAGACAACAACAGCAGCAGTAGTAACAACACCAGCAATATTGTTTCTAATATTATTAATCTACTTATAACTAATTGTCACCGGTTAGGGCGTTACAATAAAAGAATTAGGAGTAAAAGTAATTACACCTTGAAAAATTGCTGATTTTCTGTAAATAGTGTCTTTATTAATTAAAAAAAGTTCTCAGAGGCATAATCTCTACGCACTTTTTCGGGTATGAAATGTAATCTGATCAGATAACAAAAGTAATTAAAGGAATATCAGAGACGGCCATGCAGTACCTAGATCAACATCTTTTTTACAGGCATAGTGATGAAGCTGCTGACAATCAGCTTGTTCCATTTGACCGTTACTGTGAACAAGCCCACAGCCAACTGTCGTGCTCTGATTTGGATACTGACGCCAATTTCTGCAACACAAGCAATGAAAGAATAAAGCTCAAAGGGTACTCCAGAAGTTTTGAGTTTCAGTTTCAGTTTTCGTCTTGTCTTGAAGCATTCCCATGATTTCCAGTTACAACTGTAACGGCTAGAAAAGACAGTAGCAGAGAAATAACGATTCCTGCTGTTTACAGTATTTATACCTTGGTTTGGATGCTGTTTACAGTTTTTACACTTGATTCATTAGCTGTTTACAGTGTGTTTACATTAGGTTCAGATGCTGTTTACGGGGACTCACAGAAAGGACGTGTCACTGTCAGTGGTTCCGTCAGACCATTTCCACACCCGCTCCGTGGCCTGGTCGTTGAGTCCCACCCATCGCTTTCCAGTCGGTGACAGGCTTGCCAAGGTGATTTGAAGATTTTGCTGCAAGAGTTTTTGGCGGTTAGTGGCTGGGAAGGAGGCAGTACATTGTTCAAGCATGGGGGTGTAATCTACGTGACAGATTCTGTAGTCGCTCAGGTAGCTAAGTCACAGACAGACCAGACCCTCACTTCACCCAAGTGTCACAACTCACATAGCTGTTTATATCTTTGAAAACCGCAAGGGTGGCTGGCTGGCCGCTCGTCCGCATGGCAGCACACGCAGCTTTGGCGTCTGCCCATGACAACAGCCTGGTGACATTGTTAAGAGGACTGGCGTACTGACACTGAGTGCCGTAGGCTGAGAAGGGCGCTGCGCACATCCCACCTGTAGTGATACCATCATGTTATCAGCAGCAGCACAGGTACAGCCTAATATAGCGACATAAATACAACCCCCCTGTTACTGAGAGAATAATGAGACTTAGATATCTGAGATTCAAATGAAACTGAGTTGAAAATGGTTAATAGTCACGTAACTTACAAAGCTGTCAGAAGAGATGACAATGTTTTCCACGAACCAGGAGATAAGAATTACGAGGCAAGTCGTCGTCGTCAGGATATGTTTGTATATATTCTCTCCCTTACCTCAATGATTAGCCAGTATTACTAAAATAACATAAAACACTAATCTCAAACCTTGAAAACAAACAAACAAACAAACAAACAAACAAACAAACAAACAAACAAACAAACAAACAAACAAACAAACAAACAAACCCTAAAGGGACTTCAAAATCGAAACTTAAAATCCCAGCAACAGAATTCCCACCAGCTTGTCTGCGAGAGTCCCCAGACTGACACCTGGCAGCAGCAGACATCCTTACCTGTCGGAAACGGGTAGGTGCATACGTAGCCCATCTGCTGGTCACAAGGGTCGTCACTCAGAGTGCCGTCGATGTATATGGACACACAGTTTTCAACGTGGTGGGTATCTGTGGGCTCAACTGCCCAGGCTCTGCCCAATAAACAAAACAGACAAAATATCCACTGGAGACATCTGTTTCTTCATAAACTCTAGGTTTCCAGAAACGATGATACAGAGAGCTATGATGTAGGGAGGTTTTCAAGATATTGTCAGATGTGCACCAGTTTCGAAAAGCTGCGGAGATGTGGTATACAGGTATAGGAAGTAGCATACATACAGGGCGCCTGGAACGACCTGTTCATCCCCTCCCCAAGTCCAGGTGTCCGAGTGGCCGATATTGTTGAGACCAGACCACCAGCCGTCCACAGAACGGACAGTCGCCGCATTTGCGAAGGAGTTCTGCAACATCGAGTTTGATATTGACTGAAACTGAATGTTGCCAATGCGCGACTCTTTTATTTAATATAGAACTATTTTACATTTAGATGATTTTATAATGAGAGAAAAATATAACAGAAAGTTTATATTACTGATATTTTGTAATCAGTTCTTATTTAAAAAAAGGAGCTCTTCAACCGATGTTAGGACAGTACATACACCAGAGAAGTGGTCAAAAAGGTCAGAGAAGTATGAGAGAGAGGAAATGCTGGATGTGGGAGAGAAAAATGACGATAAGAAACTATATGTGTGAGAAAGGGCGGAGATCTGAGATAAGAAACATTGCATCAGGTGAGAGGAGACACGTCAGACAGGTGACAGAAGGCTGACCACATCAGAGTTAGACGCAAAGCGGACTAGGGTGGCAGCGAAATTGTTGCACGTCTGCTGGGCCTGTGACCAGGTCAGCTTGTACTGGTCGTTGAACTGGACACAAGTGGTGTCACTGACCATCACCCAGTCTTGCGGACACGAGTCCTGGCCTGTTAAAAAAAATCAACACACACACAGCAGATGCTTTTGTCAAAATTGTTATAAAAGAATCATCTGAATCTTTCGGCAGAGAACATTTTACAATTTTGTGCTGTCTATTCTGCATCTTCTAAGTGAATCCATAGATTAAATTGATTGAGTGAGTAAGCGGATGATTAAAATTAACTAATTTACCCAGTACTTTTGTGAAACTACCAACAAGACTATGCATTTCAAAAACCTACCTGACACAGAGGATGCGAAAAGAATAATTATTGCAAGTCGGATTTCCATGCTGGCCATGTGATCAGGATGTTGCCGTGACGATGGAATGGTCAAGTCCTTGTCCCGAGAGGCAACAACGTTTCGTTAGTGATGGCGACTGGTCTTTTTTTTTTTACGGACTTCGCAAGTCTTGACTCACACCTTTGATATCTTCAATATCTACATGCATCGCTCTCCTTCATCATTATAAGAGGCGTTAGTATTCAAACGATTGAAAACATTGTTGAGAGACTTAACACGGATACAGATATGTTAATTACTGTTGACAAATTGCTGCAAATGATTTACTAACTTTAGCCTAGGATGCGGCAGAAAATGGGCGGATAACTGTCAAGACACGTGAGTGATGAAGATCGAGGTGGCTGTTATAATTTTCTGAAGACCTTGTTCCACTTTGTGACACGCGTGTTGGTGAGCTGTGTGAGAGGTGAAGCGAGTGTTTTATCTTCTTGCAGCTATTGGCGTAGGGGAGGGTTATCAGATACGACATTTATCAACTGCCTTGTCGAACTGTATTTTGTTATCAAACACCACTTCAACAAATTTATAGCATGGAGTTTTTAGTGTATCATTATCTAGACACCTCGTCTACTAAGCTGAGACGTCGTCGTTAGCTTTCAGCGATTGAAAGGTGCAAGTTCATGCATGCAGGAGTCTTGCTGAGCTTAAGAAAACACAACTGATCGAGTATTGTTGCTGATCTGATATTCCTTCACAATCATTTTTGCGTTAATTAAGATAATTAGATCAAACAGTTGTAAACAAACACAGGTAGTCCCATAACATTTCGGTGGTTGAGAGCGATGTGTTAGTGCGCTTTTCTCGAGGCCACATTTTAGCGAGGTCGGTGCCCACTCTCTCTCCCTCACTGCTTTAGTTTCCTCCACTCCTATTTTTAAAGTCAACTACCCATTACTGACAGCGACGTCGATTAGGAGAAATTTGTTTTACAATACGGGTATCGAACCAGGGCAGCTTAGTTCAAATCTATCCACAAACCTAAGAACTTGAGAAGAGACTACCCATATCAGCAAGGAGAGTAGCAGCAACGTCGTACGTATGCTGGGACTATGACCTGTGACCTGTGACCTGTGACCTGTGACCAGGGCCCAGTTCCATGCGAATGAAAGTAAAGACAAAACTGTGTAGTCTGTTTTGTGCCAGTAAGCTCTAAGGCTGACATGTTTTGCACGCCCGTCCACCATGAGACCAAAAACAACAACAACAAAAATCAATGAAAGATTTGCTGATGTTAATGTTTTTTACATTTTTTGGCAGGTAAACTGATAATTAATGAAATCCAAATGTTCACAAAATCTAATACAGGCGTATAATAATATTATTATAAGTTTACAGCTTTTTTGTCAAACGCACTTCCCAGCACTTTTGTCACACACACACACACACACAAAATTCACTCAGCCATTAAATTTGCTTTCTCTCCCACAGGATATACATTCAATATTTTGTACACCCTAATAAGTGACGGGGCTGTCAGCTCTGTGAGAAAACGTTTCAGTGTTACTATCATTCATATGCGCCATGTTTATTACGGCTGTGTAGCCATAAAGATGCCTACCTAATGTCTTTCGGCTTGGTTTCGTTTGTTTGCACAGATCATGGACTGAGAGAGTTTTGAAATCTCAAACAACTGCTAATCAGCTAATACACTTGATCACTTTTCTCAAAAAGGGAAGAAAGAGAGATGGATGGATGTACAGTTTGGTGGACAAAGTTTAGTAATAATAATTCTGACATAATTCTTATTGACATAAATCGTTGCTGTCTCAGGAAACAAGCAATTGTAAATCACTATACAGTTGTTATTATTATTATAGATGCAGAGAAAGGTATTGCTTAAAGCGGTCTACTATAATCTCCTTCATAGTTCACACCTAATCCTCACTTCGTAATAATCAAAATTTTAATTTATTAGAGACCCGCTTTGCCGTGTCACAGAAGCGCAGAAACAGTCACACAGGAGATGTTATCATCCCTGCACAATGCTTGCTGAATAAACAAAGTGGGGGAAAAAACTATTATTTGATGTCCCAGTCCAACATCTCACAGCTTTGAGAGAAAAGGACTTCTTCACAGCGGTGAACAACATCCGAGGGCAATAAACTGTGGAAATAAAAAAATAATGGAGAGGCACGTCTTTGTTGTCGGGAAACTAGCACACCCGAAGCTAAAGTCATTATAACTATTGATTGACTTCAGCTGTTGCAAGAAACCTTGCCCCAGGATGTGATAAATGTCTGTAAACTACACTTCCACACAACACTGCGTCCCGCTGCGTCAGGCCAGGAGAACATCAAAGTTCATGCACGCGGACGGCACACGATGTCGACTTTATGATGGCGGGAAAAGCAGAGCCGCCGACACATACATGGGCTTCGGTATTCCAGAGAAAGACAAGATCTGCAGACAAACGTTTCAGCAGCATCGCAAGTCAAGTATAGACAATACAAATCTCTCTCTCACACACACACAGAGTTCACCTACTCATTAACAGTGTCGTTTTAGAGAGGAACTAATGAATGGAAGCAAATTTTCCAAGAAATGTATGGCAATCCCACATCCTTGATAGGAGAAAATAGCTTAAAATAAGTGCAACCGCAGTTTAGTTTGGATAAGTGTCAGTCTACATTGTTGGCTTGGTGCCTACAGCACATGGCTGTCTCACCTCGCTGCGGCAGGTTTTCTCTCCCAGACCAAACTTGTGGGTCAGCATGCCCGTGGTGACCGTGTGCGTGTCCTGATTCTGCATGTATTGCATGGTCAAGCTATAACGCACCTCGCGCTCGGATCGCATGGAAAACGTCTGGCGCTCGCACTGGCGGAAACTGAGAATAGGATCCCCTGGCTTCAGCCGCTGTCGACATACAAAATGCCCCCTTTCACTAAAATACCACGCACTATATACATATGAAAACAAATATCGTTGTCAACAGGAGAAAAGTACAAATATAACTTACCAAAGCGTTTGAAATATACAAAATAAAACAACACTAACAACTAACAACCAAAAGTGTTCTTATGAAGTAGTATGTGAAATGCTGGAGGATTTAGGACTCGATGATCGAACCTCAAGGAAGACGACATATGTGTTGCTAGTGGGGTCCTCTACCAACGCCTTCAATTCGAAGTGAAAACCGTGCAAAGAAATCACTTCTGAGTGATAGTGGGGTTCCTGAAACACGAAAGTAATTCGCAACTTATTTTTTTCATGTCTATAGTGTAAGGACATTTTTATTGTCTGAAAGTTGTGCTTCTGGGCTTTAAATATCACCCTCCTCCCCTCCCCACCACCGCAAACATCAAAGAAATGGGATGATAAAATCAACAAAAACGAGTTACTTCAGGCATGAAAGTCTCTATTAAGTGACTAATGGCTCAGAGTATCAGTGATTACATTACTTGCATCGTCTATGATGAAGCCGTGACGAACTGCCCCACTGTGGAACTCTCTCAGAGCTTTCATGTCGCCTCCTCTCTGCAACTGGTTAAATGGACGCAACAAATCGCGTCAATTTTCGCTACTCCACGAGATTCAATACAATCTTGTTATATTCGAGGAGCGATAATTCCTTTGAATACAATAGTAGCTTTTAACCATGTGAATATAGCGTTTTTAATTTTTTGACGTGTCGATATGAAGTGATTTCTACATGTATCGATAATAACTGTCAGCGTTTGAGTGCCATCGTATTTGTAAACGTAACGTGTTGGAGTTGTAAGAGTAACCGTGGGTGACGACTGCTTAAACTCACCGCGTGGTAATGTTCTGACAGAATGGTGAGAATCCATTTCTCTGGAACTATGTTCATGATCAGTATGTCATGGATGTCACTGGCTGAATGCAAACAAAGCGTGCACACACACACACAGTACGTCAAATATCATCAGAGATCGAGGAAAAATAAAGATTTTAATAAACACAAAAAAAATCACATTCAAACCATTACATTAAGATAGCAAAAGGCTGTTAACAGAAATGTCAACGATTTTGTTTAGGAAGTTTTTGAGTAAGATATATGGTACTATCATCCTTTCCACACGACCCCCGAACTTACAGTCAGTAACACTGTGCAGTCTCAGTATCTGGAATAAGTGAAAGAAGGCCTGACCCTCCTCGGTCTCCAGAAAAGAGCACGTCTTCGGCAGACTGTCGACGAGACAGCAACACTCAACATACAAGTTGTTTGCTACCTCAAGATGCTTTAATAAAGATCAACTGAACGCTGCTATTTTCAATGCCAGATAGCGCTAAAGCATCTTCGCATCTCGAGACTAGGAGGGAGAATAACAAAATACTTATACAATAAAGCTGAGCAACGGCGTATTTGCAGGAGGTGCAGCACTTGGATATACCTTTACCACCACTACTACTGGTTGAATGAACACTTAACTAGAATAAGGAATACCCACACATTAAAAAACAGATTGGAAAAAACAGGAAGTAAATAAAGATTAATACGTAAGTGACGCATTTCTCACAATTTAAGACAGCCAGCATTCCTTCTGATTCAACTGCTTTGTTACCTTTATATTATGTTTTCGGTTTGTGAACGTGACATTACCTGTTAAAGAACGCCGTAACAGTATTATGTGATGGCAGGAGCTGCACTTCCGGGTTGATCTGAAGAAAGAGCCAGACGACAAGAGTCCTGTACACGCTGTACTCGTTGTACACAAAAAGCCTGCATAAAATAAAATGTATTAAGGTGCTACCACCAATGCGCATGAACCGATTTGACATTTTATGTTCTTTTCAAACAGACAGTAACATCATGGACGTGTATATAGGGGGACGGCTGTCTGCCGAGACCAAGCGCATAGCCTCTTGCGAAGTTCGCTGTTAGCCTCGGCGAGCATAAACAATGCATGTGACTAAACCGTAAGCTTCGTATACACTAGCCTCATTCTAATAGTTAAATGGTTTTTAAAAATCGTCTGCTAGCAATCCAGTAATACAAGTTAGGTTATACAAGGTAACATCAAGCTAGTATGTCAGAAAATTAAAAAAAGAAAAAAAAAAATCACGCTATGGCGTTGGCCTTGAATGTTATCCTACTTATGAGGAATTAAGATCACACAGACCAACTAAACATCTTGTATATTTCCCCTATTCGCCCATTTCGGTTTCTGCAGCAGTTTGTAAGTGGTAAACATAAACTGTTATCGTTGTTCTTTTCCGCTGAATGAGTGCAGAAGTAACGAAGATTTTAGTGTCTTCCTCTCTCCCTCTCTCCCTCTCTCGCTCACTCATTCCCTCAATCTCTCTCCCACCCCTCACACAGCTTTAGATTAATAGAACATATCTTAATATCTTAAACTAATAATAGTAAACATGTTTAAGAGAGACATGCTTTAAATACCTGTTGGATTTGAGGATCTTCTGTAAGAGATCCATGCTCATCTCTTTTAGATGCATGTGCGTGGATAGCTTAAACAAAGAAAAAAAAACACAAGTCCACAATTGCATCGTGCTCCCATTTCAGCATACTGGGCTATTTAGGCAACCAACAATTGCAATAACTCCCATCCCCTTGTTATCATTCTAAAATGTATGGAGGCCTGTTGAAGAAAAAGGCAAAGGAGGAAAACGCTTATGAGGAAAAGAATGACAAGAAAAATCTCTTACTTTCGGAATGAGGTTCATTTCAAGCCAGCTTTCGCAAGCCTGTACCAATTGCTGCTTCTGGTACTGAAAAAAAAATTAATAATAATAATATCGATCGTCGTCCAGCTGCTGCTGCTGACGATATGACGACGCCGATAAAGAGAGAAGCTATAATTTAACTAAGGATTATTCTTTACTGAAGATTAACAATATCTTCATAATTGTGGTGTGTTCATATTGTCGTTGAATACAACAACCCCAGCCTCCAGTCTAGATATCCAAGAATGTCACTGTACGACGTTCTCACCTTTGAGGCGGCCAGGTGATAGCGGCAGACATTGTGGCAGGCAATGGACGACAGCATGACCTCTGTGCACCTGTCACGGGTATAACATAATGGTCATCGCTACTGACAGACTTTGCTGTCATCAATATTCGGGAATCATTCATAAGAAATGTCCATAACACGCGCACATGCAAAGATATAGTCAATTCTATGCATCCGCGTCGAGTTCGATTGAAATAAAGGCTACCTGTCAGTCCCGAGATTTGTAAACTGTACGATACAAAGCATGATCGATCTGTATCGATTAATATAGAAATTGTCAACATTGAAAAAAAACAACACTGCAATATTCTTGACTGTAACAGTGCAGACATTCTGAAATATATGTTTGATTGATTTATCACAACTACCGTTTTTCAGCAGTCAGAGACGTTTGGCTACAAACAAACGTAGAGACAAGAAGAGAAGAAAGAAGAAAAGAAGAGGCTACCACTCCATCAGCGGTCCGAAGCCAATCACCGCAGCAGCTGCCAGAACACTTGCTGCATCTTCTACTTCCACCTCCAGGTCACCATGGTACAGGTTGCCAAGCGCGACAGCCATAGCTGGGGGAAAACAGTAGCAATGTTATTCGTCCGTTTTACTGACGACAGGAAATGGACCGTGAGTTTAATCTAGACTAAATGTTCATGCTCACCGTTGCATTCTCCTTTTTGAGATAATACAGTTATGTATTTTCATGACACACTCAAAGAGGTCCAGCTAGTAGTCAAAGGGGATGATAACTATCTTCTCAATACTGACCTCGTTTAGTCACCATCGGATCGTCAATGTCAAGTTTGAGGAAGGTGAAGCTGCCCTGTCGCCTCGGGGATGTTCGAGTCGTGCTGTCGAGAGCGTTTACCCTCTCCTTCTTATGTGAATATTTTACTGTGGTAGCTCGGAGGTGGCTGTCTCGCTCCTTGCCTTCGCCGCTGTAGAAACAAAGTCCGAGAAGTCATCATAGGATCTTTTGAGATTCTACAGTTCCTCTTTTTACGATATGTTTGCACTCTGCATTTGAAAAATTGATAACAAATTTTCTTATTTAAACTTTTGTCATACCCAGCGTGTTTCAAACATAGTCATTTAAAAAAGAAAGAAAGAGATGTACCATAACTATTTTTCACATTCATGGAACAGTCAGTCAGACATATGAATATTTAATTCCTATAAACGTAATAAACTGACAAACAAACTATGGTGAAAAGATGTGCCACAGGGAGGAAATACAAGAAAATAAATGTTTAAAAGTTTGCGTTTTTCACCCTTCGGCCTTGCTCTGACAAATGTAAGAGTCGAGAGTTTGAGGTCCATCAGAGGGCTGGGTGGAACATTTGTGTACGTTGGGATCGTCGGCTTCTCTGAGCAGTTGGGCTAGGACCTCAGCTTTCTGCATAAATGGTCGGTAAAGATCCCACTCCACATCCAGGCAGTTGAGCAGGACATCTGTCACAACACATCATGTTGACTTATGTCCTCAAAATACTGCTGAATATAATAGGTCAGCACCGTTGTTTCTACAATGTGTGGGTAAATCTGTTCATTAATATCATATCTTTATTATTTAAGCCGTGAAAGCAGAAACGGCATCTGTCGCAAAAACATGTCAATAAAGACTACTTAACCGAATTGATCTCAAACTATTAACAGGAGCGAGAATAAGAAAATAAATAGGAAACATCTGCTTATAAAAGTCTTCGAATTGTTGATACATTTACTAGTATCCCAGAGCATAGGTAGAACACACACACACAAAGTAGAGATGCATTCTTACCTGGACCAGCAAAACTCGTGCTCTTTCTCGTGTGGTACAGGAAGATGTCCCTGGGCGTACTATAGTGTGTATGCAAAGATTTCGATGCTTTCACTGGATCCTTAGCTTGCAGTGAGAGGCTATGGCAACGTTGTAACGACCGATTGTTAAAACCAACGCCGGTGAACTTATGAAACTGATTATTGAGGAACAGAATGTAGGGGCTGTATAGACGCTTACAACTTTCGAAACGCTTATTCTGACTGAAAGACACACTCACGGACAGTGAAGCGGGCCATCAATTTCAACATTCTAAACAACAAAATCATCAAGCGGTTTGATATATTTTTTTATCTTGGTGGTGGTGGTGGTGGTAGGGGGTTACTTTGTGATGTTACTCTCCAGTCCTTGTCACTTCCTTGTTTTACGTGAATGTATAGTGCATAGTTACAGCCGCGTGTAACACACATGTTGCATATATGGAAAATGACAGAGAGAAGACAGAATACTGTCTCTCGACAGAAGCAATACAAGATCAACACACACACACACACACACGCACGCGCGCTCACACTGAGAGAGAGACAGAAAAAAAAATGAAAGAACGAGTGTGTGTGATATATATATAATGATCGGTTTTTCTGTGGGTTCGCTTTAAAATCGACATTCATATTTCTTCGCACATGGCTGATGTGTGAACAAATGTTCTTGTCACTAGTATTGTTGGCTGATCAGCCTTGGACAGCTATGATACTTCAAACCCACGGACATGAAGACGAAACACTGTGGAAAGTCGTGATCACTCTTCTGCATGTTTACGAAGCTCGTTTTTTGCATGTGACAGCCTCACAAAGAGATACTTGTGCACATTGATTTATGCAGTATACACACACGTACGCAGAGTGCACGCGAGTGAGAGAGAGAGAGAGAAAAGAAGAAAGAAGAAAAGGGAATAGAAAAGAAAACAGAAGTGATTAGAATCAAAGAAAGGAGAAGGAAAGATATGTCAGAAATATAAGAAAAGAATTCCACACATTTTCTCACCTTTTCGACTCGAAACGGACTTGCGGTACAGTCGTACTAAGTAGAAGTTTGGAGGCAGACTGTCGAGAGGACGGCGTGACACGAGATGTGGTCAGTGGGCGGTCAGAGGAGCGGCGGAAAGTGTAGGGGACATTGACTTCCAGATTTGAGCTCAATTTAGGACTCTCGGCTGTCGTAAGGTAAGGCGTGCAAAAAGGGTTAATGCAAAGCAAATAATAAGGAAGAAGCAATTGATAAACACATTTGAATACTATGTTATTTTTTTCAGTTAAAGGACTATTGGGGTGCAATATATTTAAAAACTAATGATTGGCTAAAACTCGATAGAAACTCTCAAATCTTGGTGAATATTCTCCTTCTGTTCTCGCCTACAAACTTTACCATTCATCGAAAGAGATAAATGTCACGATCGTACATGAATACATTTACGCTATGAGTCAATGGTAACGTGGGGTCATGGAATATGTGGACTAGCGTAGCGAGCTTGACTTTCTTATGTGCATGTTTGTCGGCAGGTATGTGTATAGGGGTGTTTTCTGACATTTTAGAAAATAGTATCTTAGGAGTTTTCTCCAACATTAAAATCAACATTGCAGCCCACTAATCCTTTAAGTAATTTTCAGTATATGTGATAGCTAATACCATTGTGTGCAATGACTACATTACATAGTAATAAAATCACACCGAGACCATAAAAGTAAGATACATGAAGATTTTCGATTCAAGAATTTATCTAGTCGAATACTAAACGAGAAAGGTATTAGTCAATAGCTACATCAGGTCGAAAGGTAAGTTT
>SRHC01002994.1:193891-207095 GCA_004794325.1 Pomacea maculata | reverse complement strand
TTTAAAAAAAATGATTCAAACATATCGAAGGTGAATGAAACTTAAAGTATGAAATACTTCATAACTAAAAACAGATAAAATATTTACTTCTGAAATAACGCAAAAGTTGAACTGAAAATATTCGAAAGTTATAACTGTGAAATGTTATTGAATTCATAATATTGTTTTCACTCATTGTCTTCTCCTCCAGCAGACTAATACGAACAGAAATAAAAGTTAGTTTTCCATGTTGCTTCTAGAACTAAACAATAAATGGCTGCAACAAGCAAAATTAAACAGATAGGGCTAAAGTTACTAACTAGCTTAAAGAGCTGGGTTAGATAAGGATAAGCAAAGGTAAATAAACGTGAATACAGGTATATGATGAAGGGATGTTGTATTAGTCGGAATAAAGTTTTCAAAACTATCACAGACGAAGCTTGTACACTAGTGTGCTGAGGCTCTAAAACAGTTTCGCAGATACCGTCCCAAGCAGACCTCCTCCTCCACCCGTGTCACGCAAGACTACCATTTCGAAAAGAATAAAGCATTGAAAGAGATGGCCACACCGCAAGAACACGTGTATATCTGCACAAACATGTTGTGGTTTTGAAAGTTTATTGTCAAAATCATGCAGCATTAGGCGGCTGCTTTGCTCACAGTATCTATTTCTACGTCTCGAATAAACACGACTGGGAAGCAAACACTATTCGACCGCAATACATGAGATTAACCTTTTCTTACGGCACAAAATTCACCAAAGGTAACCTTATGGTATCAACTACCATTACGAGAGTTGTGTTCTGTCTCCAAAAGATTATTAGAATAACAAGGTTATTTTTTATTTTACATGAAAATATTTAACTAGATGAGATGAATATGTAAAACGACCTTTTTGTAGTCGGCTATCATTGCATTTGAAGTATTAATATCGAATTGGAAGGGGTAACAAGAAAGAAGGAAAGAAAAATGAAAAGAAAGAAAAATGAGAGAGAAAGAGAAGGGGACGGGGACAGGCACAATGCATTAGTCAAGAGTTTGTCGCTTCTTCTTCATACGTGGGTCTTTTCCCCTCACACCAGAGTTATATTGCCGTGCCGCAAACGACACACTGTTGGCGTAACCCGAAGTAAGGGGCCCTGGCATTATCTGGGGCAAGGATTCGTGGTTGACTGACTGCGGCTGTTGCTCTGTTTCAGGTGGCTTCTGAGGACTATCCGTACCCGTAATAATGCTGACGAGGGTCGAGTTATAGGGCATGTCGACTGCCTTCAGTGCCTGAGAGTTGCCCAGCAAGTCACTGTACAGGGAGTCTGGAAGACGCCACCTGTTGGTCATGCCCACCTGATGCCGCTCACGACATCTCGGAAACACAAGGTGCTGTAATCAAACATTATATCACATGACAATAAATTAAGTTAACTAATAATGCAGCAAGATAACAAAAGGAAGTAGACTTCAGCAAACTCGGTGAACCAAAACGTCAATGAAGCTTCTACACACCTTTCAAACGACAGCTACCTACAGAAACGGACAGATATCAATGTCTGAGGCAGCACTGATTTCTGTTTCCTAGACCTAAAAAAAGTTTTCTTTTTTAAATTCATAGATTGTACATCTCCATAAAAGGTGTCTGCATGTTTTCCATAAACATTGTGTTTTCATCTGCTTTGCTAGATAGTAGTGTCAAATAGCGATGTACAGAAGTTTACCACCGTAAGTCAAAGAGGAATTCCATGAATCAACCAAAGGGTTAATCCACCACTGAGGTAGCAAATCAATACTTCTGTGTGGGTGTCATGTTGCCTATTGACGTGAAGCACGCAGTGGTAAAGAAGACCTGAATGAAGACTACAATGAAAACAGGCACGTACTTGGGCGCTGCGGTGATTACTATTTACAAAGATGACTGGAATCGAAATAGCAAGGTGGCAGTTTATTGAATACCGTCTCTGTTTCGAGTATTTTATGACGTGAACTAACCAGTTGTTTGTTGCAATTATTTTTTGTGTATATCAATACAACACTCTTCTTTCCTCGCATCTCTAATAGCATTGTCACGACAAGGGTAATGAGTATTTTTCATGAGTTTTATTGAAGGAAAAACATGTTACTACATGTCGTGCACTTATGATTCATTCTTTTCTTGCTTGTGTGTGTGAATGAGAGAAAGAGCTTGTGTTTGTTCTCGCGACCTTGTCTCTAACCTGATACAACTTATCTTTTGCTCCACAGAGAGTTTCAACAACGACCTGCCCATATATTATGTGAATGAAAAAAAGCCGATTTCCTGTGTCACATAAAAAATGTGAAACGAATCATGAAATGTCTGGTTTAATGAACATTAAGTGACGCAATGCAAAAAAGAAAAACAAAAAACAAACAAACATGTTGACATTTAAAGATCTTGGAGTAGTTCAATTCGAAGCTGTTACCTCTCCTGGCTTCCGCCATGCGTTTACGTATGACAAAATCGAGTGTTTCACTGACTTAGCTCTTCAAACTGAATGTCGGTACAAGTGAGATAAGAACTTCGCACGCTTGAAATCATTCTGTTAATGGTCAATTAAGAGAAAAGAATGGCTATTGCCTCTTTGGTGAGGGGTTGCTGCATTGTGTGTGTGTGTGTGCATACATACTCACACGTGCAGTGCGGATCCATGCTGCTATAAATATATAATACTGTATGTTGTATTGCTATTTTGTGAAATATTGCTCTATAAATTATTGGATAAGAAGACATGATTAATTGCCCGTGTAATTAGCAACTTCTCATAACCACACAATCTGAAGTCGCACACCACAGTGACTAAATATACTGTTTTTTAAAAACTCCTTTAGACTCCATTGCCTCCTAAATCGAGATTGACTACAATAAAGGTAACGAACCCCTACGCTGTTGGAAAGGTTTTTTTCCCCCGCCCTTGTGGGCTTATTTGTGCAGACACATAAACGTCAGCCACCTGGCAAACACGTCCCAGCTCCTATTTGCTGGGGCTTGCACAAGTACACCACAAAACAAATTAAGTGTACAAATGCCCTGCATGCTACTATGTCAGCAACCAGTCCGTGGTGGCGCCCGGCAACAGTTCAGGCTTGTAGCCAGCTCTCGTCCGCAGCGGGGACTTTTCTTTATGCGGTGTTGACTCGGTCTTCGATGGATTTTAGTATTTACATATCGATCTCTGGAACATTATACGCTGACACTATGCTTGTTAAACAGCGGATCACCTTGAATAGTCCAGCAGGATACCCTATTAAACAACACCTCGCCACTCAAATAAGGTTAAGGACTTTAATGCACAAGAGCAAGGAGAAATTCGTATATGTTACATTCTTCTCGCTTCCGTATAGTTTTCGCGACAGGAAGTCGTGTAATATTGAGTTCAAGAAAGATTAGAGAAGAACAATCATGTGCATGTGCCCTCGCGCGCGTTTTGTAGGTTGGTGTATTACCCTTGTAATTGACCACCATAATTAAGCATGAACGTGTTTCTATATACAGCGAGTGCTGTTTTATATTTTCGAAAGTGAGTTTTCTCACAATAATTTATACAGAAAGCTCAATAGGGCTCATGGTTGGTGGTATATAATTAGCTATTAAGATTGTAGGTTGATCACAGATTGCGCTGGTGTTCTATTTTATAATATCTGGATACGCCAGCAGCCAACTCTTATGTCGATCTCTTTCTACCCTTCCTGATTTGAAAGACAGCATCGTGAACACACAAATAATCTTTAACTGCACTAAGAGGAGAGTGAGATAGTGGGAGGAGACACTACCATAAAAATAAAGTTACCATGGTAATAAAACATATATACATATTATATTATTATGATACAATAGTAACTGTAACCGCAATACTAAAGCCAAGAACTCTCAGAAGAATCCTGCGTGCAGCATGTAAAAAGAGCATGTAAAGATTATAAAAAAATAAAATATAGTAAATAAAATAAAACATTCATCCGGGTGTATACAACTGTACTTACCCGAACAGGTACCCGCCCGTCCACCACGATTCCACTGAGAGCCGAGAATGGAGCGTTATGAACGTACCTGCAATGTAACGCCAGAGACGGGTTTTAAACTAATTACATTCAACAAGAGGAAAATATCTACCAATTTTGTTGACAGTCAAAACTTTTGGACCGCGATAGAAACATATTTATGTATTGTAGTTTATGTGAGATACTTCCACAAAGAACTTGGCATTTCCTTCTTTCTCACACTTGGTATAGGTGTGTGTGCGTGTGAACTTATATAAGTCCCTCCTAAATTGCCTTTTTAAGCAAGTATCAATAAACGTCGTTACTGTCTATAAAACCTGAATTAAATATCAGCCGCCAGGATGCGTCAAGAGAAATAACTAACCGTGTTAATGTAATGTTTAACAGTAGCATCGATTCTATAAAAACAATTCTACCAATTCAGTATGGAAGCAGACGACAGAAGAACCTGTGCGAGTTACCTCAACTTAAAGAACATAAAATTTCTTCAGCAAACTAAAATGATAAATGGAAAATAACTTTTATTCCTACCTAGAGTAGGACGAAGATTCTTTTGGAACCTTTGGAGGGATGGCTGGGAGATAAGAACTTGCAGTCAGTCGGGACTGCAGTCCGACAGACGACGCCTGCGCCATGTTTCTGTCGCCACGTGCGCCTTCTTGCGACTTAATCCTTCCGCAATGTAAACAATATAGGTCTGCGTATAAAAATGTAATATCATGACCAGTAACACATCAAACTTTTGGATGTAGTAAATGAAAATAATCTGACAAGGTATTTAGTATGTTACATAAAGTTTTAGTATACCGTTACTAATCCACAAAACCTCCCCCTGAATGCGCATGAAGACAGTTGCTATGGGTGGGCATTGAAAAATCGTCTGCTACGCAGGTAGTAGTCGATGGCGAATCAATCTGAACAGTTCAGAAAGCAACCTGTCAATGCATGACAAACACTACTATCCTTAGACATGATAAAAAAGGAGGCTGTGGAGCAAAAATAAAAATGTAGAGAGAAAGCAATAAATGGTAGAATGTGTAGATCATAGACTCATAGAGGGATTTTTACAACGCTTAACGCCCTGTACGCAACAGCTAGGTCACAGCGAGAAATAGTCATATATTTGATCAATAATGGCACTTCTAGGGTTAAATTCCCGACCCTTTCGAAACTTTTTTAAAAGAGATAATAATGTAAGCATATATGAAACTTTGTGAAAAGAATCTCTGAAAGCAGGGAAACATTAAAGCCAAAGAAAGAAAGAAAATAAATCATGGCAATTCTGTCATAAAAAAACAGAAAAAGGCATTACTTTCATTGTTTTAATTTTTGACCATTATTTCTTTTCATCTCTTTACCTGATCAAGTCACTAATGTTTAGCTACAGTTTTTTTTTATATGAAATTATATTAAACAAGACACTACATGCACAGAGAGAAAAAAGTTTGAAAAAAAAGATTGTAATTCTGGATGTTTTGGGTGCTTTAATTGACAAGTATTCGCTTTGTTCTACACCAGTGGTTCTCAAAGTGTGGTCCGCGGGCATAAGTCAGGTGGTCCGCGGCTGACAGTCGTCACATGTCAGCAATGTGATGTTTAAAGTGATGCATTCTTCACATTTAATTAGCATTTTAATTACAAAGAACGAGGTATAAGTAGTCAACTTAAATTATTACTATACTACAGTCACAAAAGGACATTTAGTTTTAAATTGTAATGAAACAAATGCGGCAATTTAAATTTGAAATTCGATCATAGTACAGAGTTGGTCCACCATATTTTTTACTTAAGTAATGTGGTCCGCGGTCCGAAATACTTTGAGAACCACTGTTCTACACCATTGATAGTTCACTTCTTATCTAGTACAGTACCTATTCAACAACTCTGGTGTCTAAGTCTTTACCAACTGTTCAGTCCTCATTATGCCTTAGCACATATATAGCATTCACTTGGTGGTAATGTGTATAAATCATGTATAAATGTTTACTATTAAATATTTAAGACATAGTAATCTAACTTAATTCACACCAAAGCTGAAAGAAATGTAAAATATTCTATTTGTCGTCTCAAAAGAATAAGGTACATTTACTGAATATTCAATGTAGTTTTATTGTTATTTATTGAAACAAGAATATAAAATTATAATGACAACAGTTTATTATTTCTTACAAAAAGTTGGTCACTAGAAATAAGATAACCATAATCAACAGTCAAATTTCTGCAGATTAAAATTGAGAGCATGGTAAAACAATCCTTTAAAATTATATAAACCATTTATTCTTCCTCTGTTTTTAACAATTTTTTCCTAAATTTAAGTGAAATTATTACATTTTTAAGAGTGCATCTTAAGTAAGTAAAAAAATTATGGTATTTTAGATTGATGTCCTACAGCAACATCCCATCATTATTTAGCACTTTTTGTTGTAACATGAACTGGAATCTTGTGGACAGTGTAGGTGTGTGGCTTAGTTGATAGAAGTGTGACAGCCTGCTTTATGTCTGAAAGAGCCCGGCACTGTCTGCATGTGTCTAGCTCTTCCACATTTAAATTGTGCACTGACAGAGACCATCTGTCAGCTGATATTATCATTGACACCTTCACAAGTAAAGAGAGTTAGGAAGAGCAAAGCTTTGAGGGTTAAGAGAATAAACCAGATTTCATTCACTTACACTGCAAATGTGCATGAACAGCATACTATTAATCAGCTCAACAAGCCCAATTTAATAATCATAAAGGCTTTTAATAAATAACTATTAAAACTATGTGTTGTCTGTACAATATACTTATATATTTAAATGATAGAGTTCTGATTAAACTCATTATCTGAAATCCAGACATAAAATGCTGACTTTTGTTTTGTTAATGACGAAAAGTTCCCTGATCATATCGCTTGCTACCACATTTTTTTCCTCTTTCAAGTGTTAAGGAACTTACCATCAAGAAAGCAAATATTAACATTTCTTCTTCTTTTGTTTATTTCTGTAACAGTTTACACTACAACATCAATCTTTTCCACCCATCTCTTTATGTTTGTATGTCTCTGTAGAGGCAACTGAGTAGTAGCTAAGAGCCATGTCCCTAGCTTCCACTTTGACCATAGGCGAATATGTACTGCAGATGTGCTGAATAACTGAAAAATAACCTCACTGGCTGAACTGTACCTTCTTTCCAATTAACAGTATTTAACATAAATATAACTCTATTTATTCTCTTTTTTAAACTTCTTAGAGTGTCTAATGATGGCTCAAAAACATGCTACAGTGCAAAACTAAATAAATAAATCAATGATACAACTCTAAGAAGCAAAGACAAAATGTAAGCATACTTGATGTTACAATGACTTGTAACACAAAGATTTACCAGTGATGTAGCAAAAGTTTATTCAGACTATATTCTGGGGAATGTTATTGTGCATGTTTCTAACAATAAGTTACAAGAAAACTTTTTTCACAATTTTTAAATTAAGAAGTATTTAAAAATTTGCATTCTCGAAGTTTCAGACAGAAACCTTTAAATGTAGGGGGAAAAAGTACCTGTCATTTGTTTCTAAATGAAATTCCTAATTCAACATTACTAGGCATTTTAACTCTTTGTCCAAATGCAGAAATATGAAAGAAACATAAAAACCTGTCCATTAAAAAACCACTTTCTCAAGGCCAAGATAATGAAAAAAACCCAACAATAGAAAAACAATAAACATCTAATAAAACAATGCTTGCAGAAAAATGAAAGGCATGAGATTGTTTCCCAAGATCTTACATTTATAATTTATAGAAATAGTAGGCACAGAGTAACCCAAAAAACCTGACTTTAAAAGTGGCATTGCCTTTCAGAAAAGGTCTATTATTTCATAGCAATTCTTCTGGCAAGACAACATTTCTCCAAGATGAAAACCCTGAGTCCTTTGACTTTAAATATTTTTAGCCATTATTATAAAGTGCAATAAATTTAAAAATAAGCTGCCATGCATTAAGTTTTTTTAATGCAATATCATACACAATTTCTTGAGGGAAAGTTTTCAACTCCTATAGCTAATATTCTAACTGCCTTTAAAATGGCATAGTGTGACTACAAGTGTATAGGATAGGAAATATGACACAACATTTTCCAGCTACCTAGTTTCATTTAGAAAGTCCAATGTTTAACATCATGGAAAACTCCACAATTTTCTCATACATGATCAATAACACATCCCATGAGACATTTAATTCCTCTTTGATGGAACATAATTTTTCATACATGACTAAAATTTCAGTTATAAATCAACGCAATGAAAAACATAGTCCTCAAGGGGACCTAAAAGAAATAAAGATAAAGAAACGTGTGTGGCATATAGGAAATCTTGCCACCCCTTACACCCAAAAGTCTAATTGTCTGAAGAAGAAAATCACTTGTACTTTTTCTCTTCATCGTAGTCTGTTACAGACAAATTGGCAGAAGTCTGATTCACAGCACTGACTGAATTGTATAGTGAACTATTGAAACCTTCATCATTCTCATCATCCTGAACATCAGCATTCTCTGCAGAAGCAAGCAGTAACTCTTGATGCTGATGACATACCACAGAAGGCAATGGCGAGTGCACATTAAGGCTTGGTTGTGAGGTAACTTGGTCACTAACTGAGTCTAGATACCAGGTCTCATCTTCTGCCTGGCCATCATCTTCGTAAGCCAGTAAAAACTCCTCTTGGCTGCCTACAGATGCAACATATCTGTCTGAATCAAGGCTACTTAGATCATTTGCAGAAGTAGGCCTTGAAAGTTTTGTGGGTGAATGTTTTTCCCTCGCCATTGAATCCTTTTTGGCAATGACCTGTGAGTTGACCTCTGTGGGGTCAGTCTGCTGACCCTTCTGCTGGTCCTTTTCCAGGAGATGACAACCCCAGCTAAGCAGGAAAATGGATGTCAGAATCTTGACGGTCACTAAACTGCAGACAACAGGTCAATGGTAATTTTAGTAATATACATATAGACAGACATGAATGTGTATGAATGCATGCATTTTCGCACACATACACACACAGAAAAAGAGAAACACAAAGGTAATTGACAAAATACTTATATCTACTGACACTAGTTCCAGTTATATGGAAGTTTACTAGCTGATGCAGCCATGATAGGGTCTAATATACAATCGAAAAGTTTAAGCTCTTTCAACCAGATTTATTACAAAAGAGAGAAAGATGCAAGCAAAATATAGCACTTTATGGTTTAGGAAATGGTATTTAATACTGTTTGCAAATTTTTATTGGAGCTATTGTACGTTTACAACTTTTTGTATTTGAGCATGATCTTTTGGCAGAATTGTGTAAAATACTTCTATAAGAAGACTGTATCATGTAATGTCATGAATTATTTAGACAAACTGTTTCATAATGCTAAATTTTCTTATATTTACCTCCAAAAATGGGTAACACCTTATAGAAATCAACAACTAAAATAAGTAAAAAACACTCTTGTCATTTCTCATTTATTAATCTCTCATAATATAAATTTGTTAGAAGAAACTGCTTCATTAAAAAAGGTTTACCATGTTTGCTATAATGTTGTCATCAACTTTATGGTTGATAAGATGCTAAACAGCCCTATATAAAAGAAATTTACAAAAGGAGAAATACTCTCTGATATCACATTTTTTGGTTACAGTAGGCATGCTAAGGCTTTTAGTTTTTAATCATTAGTTGCCCAAGGCAGCAAGTCAGATTAAGGCAATGGTACTCCAAACAAGTGCTAAGATGTGCACTTACCACATATAGAAGAGAATAACTAGTATTATTCCCAAAATCCCTGTAACTTGTACAGATCTGCTACACACATGGTATAAAAGACACAACAGTGGCAAGGGTGTAAAACCCAAGCGCCGAGAAACCTGATCTGAATAGTCTGTGAAAGCCTGCCAACAGAAAAGAATGCAAAAAAGTGTAACAGTCTTCTGACAGGAACCTGTAAAGATATGTCTCATTACAAAAAATTAATGGAAAAGTGGGCAAATGTTTAATAGGCACAGAAAAAAAAAGTGAATAATACTGACCTGCTTTTTAATGCTCTAATCTTTTTAATCGTGCACAGGTTATGAATATTATTGATAATGAAATGATGCTCCTTTTCAAGTTAATGTTCACATAAACATGATAGCAGCATTACCTATTTGATGAAATCACAGACACATTTATTAACAATAGAGGTAACGCCCACCGAATATGATCTCTTGTGATTGTTTTATTGTTTGATTGCATCTGGTTCACTTAAAAGTTTGAGGACCAAAAATAAAAATCAGGTTTATTTTCTAGAAAAATATTATCAATGTCTAGGCAGTAGTCATATTTGAAAACAAATTAAAAACAGAAATACCTAACCAAACTGTTTCATGCTGATAAAGTATTGCTTTTACGCTTCCAATAACTATAATTATACGCACAGTAAAGGGACCTGGAACCAAAGGAGAGACTACTCACATGCTTCTGACGACTGGTAACCATGTCTTGTGCAAGATTTACTGTGAACTTACGGTAGGACTGCAACACAAATGTATCCTTTTGATAAGTTCTCTCTCTCTCTCTTTTTTTGTGTGTGTAGTCTCACATTCTTGGGATCAGGTAATCAAGCCATTGGTAACTGAATACAACATTCAATATTTCTCATGCTCTTAATAGACTTTGTTTAAGTGAATAGCTGGCAAAATTAGAGTTTCTTACTGTATTCCTTCCAACCCAGTCATGGCCTAAATAGTACACTGGAATAATTTTACTAAGGGCATTATTGCTTATCATCTATTTTTTTCAGCAGAGGAATGAAGCAACCCATGCCAAGTGCACAAACAGCATAAGCATTAGGGTAAAATACATCACAGAATAAATACTGATGACTAGATGAGGTAAACAGATACATAAATTGTTTACTTTCTCATGCCAAACTACTAATGTTCTAAAAGCCCATCTTTCCCCACCCACCCAAAAAACCAACCTGGTAAAAAAAAAATATTTATTTGCACTTTGCTCCAGTACAGACCTCTGCTGAAATTTCATTAAATTTTGTGATGAAGGCATGTTTGATCCAGTCAACAAGGACCTCTGCACCTAAAACCATCAGAGTATCTGGAAGTATGACCCATATATGATCTGGAGAAAAAAACAAACCATAAGAAATCATGGTAAAAATTATCTGTGGCTTTATCTATAAACTGCATCTATTTTATGTAACTGAACATTAAAAAAATTAATAAATTGTGGACATTTCTCATTAGCCTTCAAGCTCCTATTTTATTTCACATAGGCTATGCAATGCAAGTGCGCTGATGAGATCCATTCCAAACACAATACTAGATAAAATGGAAATAAACATAAAAGCTAAGTTTAGGATAGTGCAGTATCAGTCTAAATAATGAAAATCAAACTAAGTCACCAAAAATATCAATCAAAAGCGTTTAAAGTGCTGCAACAAAAAGTACTGCTATATGGCCAATTAAAATAATGAAGACAAACTATTCAAGCATGACATCCTGTAAAAGTAACTGAACCTGCATAATAAAATACAATTTCAGAGTACCACCATTTTAATTAAATGTATTCAGCGTAACATTGATGTGTGTTACAAATTCTCACAAATAGTGGCCAAAAGTGTTGTATGTTGATCTAGCCTTTTTTAAAAAAAGTTCCATGGTGGACTGGTCGAAAATTAAAGTGTGTTGTGCATTGATCATCCTTGCTTTAGTGTTTGGGTGTGTACATGTGAAAGATGTTATTTCCCTGCCCAAAATTTCTATGAATGCACATGAGGGTATTAAATAAGAGTATTTCTGGATTGTTCTAAGAAAAGTATATAAATACTGAGTGTATGATATTGGGGAGCACCAATTAAATGCTTGACTCCAACAGTTATATTTTTTGAATGTCACTATTTTAGCATGCCCCACAGTCAACTTGACAGATGGTTGGTGGCAGTGTGTACTACTGTGTAATTACTAGTTTAGTTACTTTTAAGCATTCATTACTGTTGGTGTGATCTGTATGGTTGCTGTCAGTATAGTAGCACTACCAGATATTTAATGGTCATTGCTGTTGATACTGACAAGAATTCAGATGATTTATTTTCATTCATCATACGAAGGCTCTACAATTTATTCTGCATCATTATCATTTGAAAGAGGTGGCTGGGATAGGTACATTCAAGAACAAATAAACCACTTTTATTATCTCAAAAAACAATTTTTAGCACTGTGTGTCAGGAATTCAGCAACATAAATTGCTAAACATACCTGGATTCCAATGAAATTCTGTCATGTTGCGCACAAAAACAACCAGCAGTAGAATGCTGTAATGAAAACGCTCCTTTACATCACTGCAGGAGATGTACAGCAAACTGTTATGATCCACATGCTTAAACAAACTGCTCTTGATTTCCACAAACTGTACACATAAAAAAATTGCCAGATCACAAACTAATGTAGGATATAAAATTGCTCATCAGATAAACAGCTCAGGAAGATATCACACTATAATGCAGCTAGTCTTCATCATTATGACTGCTTCATGGATACTGTTCAATGCAACGAGCTTAACTGTTGTTCAGTATACTGAGGTGTACAAGTTAACCCTTATTATTATTATTTTATATTTACACAACATATATACGGAACACAAAAAATGTTATTGGGTAAGAATCTCAACCAACCAGTTACAAAAAAAAAAAAAAGGCACAACTTGCACAATGTAGTCTCAAATTAAAAAAAATCTCCACTCACATTGTTTGACATCATTATGGTGAGTAAGGCTTTGTTATGCGAGTTAAAAGCCACATTCAGCACAGTGGCTTGACACAAGATGAGCATAGTATGGAGAACTGCATGTCAAGGCCAACATCAGATGATGTGATCTAACTCTTATACTGTCATACTTATTCAATTTGTGCTTTGCTAATAAATATCTTGCCTAATCAGTTTTACAACTGTCCTCTCCATCCAAAGCAACTTTCTTCTTTTCAATCATATCGTTATCATTTATTAAACATTCATATGCTGCAGACATTCACAGATTTTAAAAAGACTAATATACTGGACACAGATCACGGTTATAGCTATCAGGCGACCTTCTTTCACTCTATGTTAATGCAGCAGAAGTTGGAATGAAGCAGTAAGTAGCCTGGGTCCAGTGATTTACATAATTATTATTGAAAACTGAAAAGCATATTATTCAATGCATTAAGCTAAGTTTCAACACC
>SRHC01002994.1:150588-193351 GCA_004794325.1 Pomacea maculata | reverse complement strand
AAACTATATCAAAAAGCTTAAAAAAAAAAAAGTGATTAAAGCATAGATACTAACAACAAAAAAAAAAAAAACAAAATTTTTTTAAAATGAGAACTTCAGAAATTTTCTGGGTGCAGCATGCTTATTAAATCACACAGGACAAACAGCAACATGAAAGACAAAATAGTTATAAAATTCCTACTACTATTATGCTGCAGAATTGACAAATCCAGTGTATTAGAGTCTCAGCATTGTATATACCATCAATGACAAAGTCTTTAAACTCCAACACTTTGGATAGGCCAGAAAGTTAGTGACAAAGCACAATCATTGTCTTTAGTCACTCTACATTTATGACTTGTATGCCATGATATGTTTAACTTATACGTACTTTGCACAATGAGCCATGCATGACCTAAGGATACCAGGTTGGTCAGACACAGAATGGTGAAGTGAGGTCTACTGTGATGCCAAATAAGTCAATCAGTTTAAAATACTGGCAGCCAAAAAGAGTTAAGTAGTGTTTTATATATCAAAATATATATTATTTAATATAAGCTGCATTGACTATTGGCATTGACTAAAAAATATGACAATAATACAAATTTACATTAGAATTCTAGATTTGGTCCCAGGTATTGTTTTCCTCTGCAAGTGCTTTCCGACATCTGAGCTAGACCTTAGGCTATGCAAACTTGTTTGCGTGCATATATATGTGTGTGTATATAAGTTTGTGAATCTTTTAAGTCTGTCTACTATTCAAGACTGTGGCAAGCAAACAAATCACAGTACAAGTATTTAACAAAATTGCTGTAATTAGTGACTCTATGGTATATGAGACGGTGATAACATTAGTCCCCTGAAACAACACTGTTCAAAAAACACTAAATGACAGAGTGAAATGTGAAAAGTTTTTTGTTCATTATTTTTATCAGTGATTGACCCTTGAAGCTTGACCCTTTTATGAAGCTGGTAATGAACTGTCAAAGCCCTATCAGTCACCCTAACTCTACGGTCATGTACCTCTAAAATGACAAAGGTCCGAAAGTAATAACAGTCATAACTGTTTCCACTGAAAATGAACACTATTCATTGTCAAAAGAGAAAAGAAATCATGCCATTAAACAGAAAAATCTAAAACATCGGTTTAAAATATACTGAAGTGTGATGCATTTAAATAAGCTGACAATTTCTTTCTATAGTACTGATTTATTTCTTTTATTGGTAAAAGAGAAACTGCTTCCTCTGCTGATATGTTAATGATTAAAAAAAATAAATAAATAAGTAGCAGCGAATATTAAGAAAAAAATCCCAGTGACCAAGTGGCAAAGCACTCACCACAAAGAAAAGAGGATCATGGTTCAAATTCAGCTTTAGTTGGAATGTTTTACATTCTTAGTCAACCCCTAGCTCAAAGGCAGTTAGATGTATTCGGTCCCCTGGATGGGACAAAAATGTCAATCCCCTTGTCAAATAAAGATTTCAGAGCAACAAAAAATACTAAAATCAACTCCAGCGTATTAGATCCGCGTAGTCTGCAGTCAGAAGTCAGGAACAGGGTAAGAACTATATTTTGGTAAAGAAAGGGTTTGTGCTTTGAACATATGGGATGATTAATGCAAAGCCTGGTATAAACAAATGCTGAAAAGCTAAAAGAAAAGATCATACTTAACATCCTGGATTTAATCACACATTAATGTGAATGTTCAATGCTTAGTACATACCATAATTTATCTTAATTTACATTTTTTAAGCAGTTAACTTTTTACACATGAATGAATGAACTAATGGAATGGTAAAAACCACAACATTACATCCAGCATGTTGTAAAAGACATAGAGTTTGATGACTGCCTGTCCACGAACAATGTGGTACATCATGGATGTATCTACACAGCTGATGACTGCACAGCTAATGACAACCATCAAACCTTTGAGCATGTCACACACTTGTGCAGGCTGCAACACCCGGCGTGACCTGCAGACACATGACACCAATTATTACACATTTAAAAAGTTTAAGAAAAGAAAAGCCAAGGAATAATGTGAACTTGTACATCACACAGAGCAGAAAAGAACAGTAAGAATAGTGCAATTTGTATGTCTGCCTATTCACAGCCTTATATCAAGGCAAGATTAGTTTCCTGCCTAGCATTCAAGATGGAAGTTTATCTCGAAAAATGACTCAGAAAGTAGGGCGACAGAATAACTGGACCTATCATCAGCCACTTCCATAAATCTCAAGTGTAAGTATTCAAAACATTGTTGGAATTATTCACAATAAAGTATGCATGAAAGTAACAAATAAGCTCATAATGCTTCATATTTTCTTAAATATCACTGCACCATGTGCGAAAGCTTGGCTGTGAGGTTTTTTGCACAGACTGGAAAATAATCAAAATTTTGAAGGAAATAGCTCTTTAAAAACAGTTTAAAACAAAGGTAGAAGCCGAAAACAATTTAGGAAGTTAGTCTGCATTTGCTTCTCTTAGTCTATGGTTTGTGGATAATTTGAAAATAAAAATCATTTAAGTATTCCATATGAAGCAATGACATGCAGGCATGCTTCTGTAAAGTCTGTGTACAGAATGACTTCACCAAGTGTACAGTGAGCACAGAAACAGTAAGATAAAGTGACTAAAATTATTAACCTGCTCTGTGCTACTTACCCATGAAGTAAAGTCATACACGGATGTGTAAGTAGTCTCACAGCTGCCATGACAATGCGCAGTGGCAGAAAAGTGACGATGAAAAGAAAGGCATCTAGACACTGTAGAAATCCAAACAGACAAAACTGGAAGGCAAAAAGAAACAATGTAAATGAAAGTTAATAAACATATAAATATAACAGAATTTAAAATTCCAGCATCTACAAATTTCACATTAAGAAACTCTTAGTGCTGTCAAGAAATATCAAAGCTATAATTATAAATTGACAAAGTAGACTTCACAGACAATCACTGCAAGAAAAGGACACTTAAAAATACACTTCACTGTGACAGATGCTATTTGCTGCAAATGTTATGGCTTAACAAGATCATTAACTAAAGACAGCAAATTTATATGTGAAAATTGTAAAGCTATCAATTTAGATTTAAGCAGAAATGAAAAAAAATGTTATATTAGTTCTTCAAAATATATTATAGCCAACACCCATCAATTTAAACTAATCTACTAAAAACACACTTGCCTGATTCATGTTAAAATAAAGTGGGCAGGAGATCAGCTGTGTACAGGCAAGAAAAAAATCACATGACCTGAACAGCACACCCTCACCTTTTCCAGTTCCCGTGGTGTCTGCATAAAAGTGTACACCCGTTCTCTTCGTTCTTCATAATGGCTTTCATCTCCTTCCAGGTAATAACCTCGTGTTAGTTCAGAAGCCAGTAATTTGAACACTGATGATGTACCTGGCAAACAGAAAAACAAAATTAAACTTAAGTAAAAACAAAATACTCTGCTAGAGAACTGCAACTCTAGAGGTCTACTATTTTACTTATTACAGATTAATGCCACTCCCTCTGGACCTATGATCAACAGCCAGTGTTACCAAGAAGAAAGGTTGTGATTTTGTACACTTGTATCTCTGTTCCTTCCCAATTTGATCATTGCATGTAACTGGCTGAGGCTAGTATTGCATACTATCAGCTTTGCTGATTGTTCTAAAGCTGATTTTTGACAAGGCCATTAGTAAATGGGGGAAAATAAAGACTGGACTATAACCTATATGACTTAATCTGTATTACCCTGTTACCCATGTTAAATGCAAAAAACTTTAAACACTTACTCGAAACTGTTTTTTTCTTGTTGTTTTCTGGTTGTCCTTTGGTACTTCGTGATGACTGATTGGATTCTGGACCCACTGAGTATGGATCAGACATAGCTTGTATTGGTATGTGGGTTTGAACTACAGATTCCCCAGCTGAAATCCCCTGTCCTCCAGTGCTTTCCGATTCTGAGCATCGCGAACGATGACGCAATCGAGGTGGGATTTCACATTTGGTAGATGAAAGTTTAATCCTATTTTCTACTGGCTGTTCTGTTTGACTTGCCATTTAATCTGCTCTATAAGTAACCGGCAGTCTTGTCAAACGGATACACGGATTATCAGATTTTGCGCATTACTCCGATATTCCACATATGGTGTCGCGGTTTCCACAGAAGCATTGGCAAATACTCGGAATACATTTCTGTGCTAGAACCTACATATGCAAGGGTTCCTAATAATGATCTTATATAGCTCCTATTGTATGGGACTGTTAGCAACAAAATTATATTTCGAAATGTTGACGAAAATGGCGACCTTGCCTAATGTGGTATCTGGGAGAAGGTTCAGTCACTCGGGGGGAGCGATATTATTTGACGTGTTCTGATTGGCTGACACGTTTAATAATAGCTTTTTTTTTCGGACACCCGGCGGGGAAATACAGAAAGTTTCAGAGGATCGAACTAGTTGAATCTAATAGATTAAAACTCACACTATGGTTTCTTGAGTATTAAAAATTTGGCTGCTGCGTTTAGTGTCAGAATGCTAAAATGATATAAGGTGTTTAATCGCATAAACCCACAAAGTAAATGAACCACAAACGACCGGTCACCCAAAACAAAAGTGCTATAAGGGTGGTTTCCCCTTTAGTAAGGCGTTGTGTGTAAAACATTGATGTGTTATTTCACCAAAGTAAGTATACGTTGCCAAAGAAAGTCGTAGTTTCAGTAGCATCATTTTCAAAGCACCGTGTTTAATCAAAACTTGTAAATCCAGCTCCATGTCGGCTTACCATGGTTTCGGCTGTACAGTGTTTGTACTTCTGCTGTATTAACGAGTCAGTTTTTTATTTATAATAACTCCTACAGAGCAACTGCTCACATCCTATAGATTAAATAAAAATAATTTAACACAACGAGCTCATTCTGACCATACAGAAGAGTCTATTATGCCGTAATGCTCGCAGCAAACGCTGCGGACTTTCAGGGCATTAACACTGTAAAGCGACTGGTCACATCCAGCTCACAGTTCAAGACGGAGTTTTCTTTTTTTCTGACAAACCACATCAAAAGAAGCGTGTGAAGGTTAAAGTAATAAAAAGTTGAACCATATTAATTAGAGTTGGAGATTTTGTTGTTATTATACCATGCCGTTTATTGACGTCGAGTAAGGTCTTTAGCATAATTTTATCAGTGTCTGCTGCTGCAATTTTCTGCATTTAAAACAGACTTTATTTGGGCAAGAATTTTTATTTCATTTTTAGATTTCAATATAATTTACCATTTGTTGGTTTTGTCTTTGATCTTTATGTTTAACTGAAGGCATGGCTTCACTTCATATGGACACATTAATTCTTGGATTTGCATAATACTGAACATTTATGTTTAAACTAGGTTAATATGAGTCTGATTTTCTTTTCCAGATTTTCTGGATTTATCTGCCCGTCCCAGAATACAGCAGAAACTGTTGATATCATGCTTCTGTAGTTTTGCAACAATGCTGATCAATTTTGCCTTGGAGCACATGGGATCAGAAATAAGTAGTGACAAAGTCAGTACAGATGGCTATGAAGCTTGGAACTTGCTCAAAGGAAAAAGTTGGGGGAGACATAAAGGATTTATGGCTGAAGGATTTATAAAGCCTCCTGTAACCATTACTCTTCATCTCCCTTGTCCAGTCAACCTTTACTGCATCATACTTGATCCACAAGTTGGGAGTCAGAGATCATCTAGACTTGAGATATATGCTGCATATATAACAAAAAACTGCTCTAGAGCCAAGTTTTCTTTCTCTAGAGAGAAGGAGCAAAGCTTTGTACAGAAAAAAACAAGCTGTAGCACTGATTGTGAAAAAAACAAGGAGGAGCCTATCCTGGTCCGCATAGGTAATGTCACATGTATGCAACAAGGACCTGTATGCTTTTTAAACCCTCGTTTCTATGCAGAACATACTGCAACAACAGTAGATGACACTGGGCCAGATATTTCAGCTATTTCAAATCGAATTGAACTGCGTCATCACCAGTGGCAGGCTTTAAGTGCAGCCCAGCATGTTGCTGTACGTGTTACAGGGACTGTCAATGGTAATGCAGTAGCAATTGGCCGTCTAGAAGTGTGGGGATGTCCAGCACGATCTTGCCCCACCTTTGTAAGAGAAGACATGTGGCAAAGATATTCAGGAAGTCAGTTGGGTTTGGATCAAAGGTTGGTTGTAAACAGGATTGAAACAAGAAAAAGTTGCAGTACCTCTAGCACAACAACACAGGTTTTGGGAGAAAAATGCATCATAAGCAACTCGCTAAATGATACTACAATCTCAAATTATGATAGTGGTGAAAAATTCAGCAAAGCACATATTGATGAGAAGATGTCACCTGAAACAGAAGGCTCTGCAGGTCTTGTCTCAGAATCCGATCAGTTAGATATCCCTGAAGAATATCTAGATACTCTAACCTGTGAAATTATGACAGTTCCTATGCTTCTTCCCAGTGGGCAAAATGTTGACCTATCCACACTGGAACGGTTTGAGGATGTTGAAGCTACATATGGACGCAGGCCATCAGATCCCTTTACTGGTCTTACCTTCACTGCAGCAAGACGGCCATTACTAAACACAGTGCTGAAAGTCCGCATTGACAGATTCTTATCAAGACATTCATGTCACCCTTCACTTGCCCAAGTACCCAGGGTGCTAGGGCATGGCTCTCAGTGTAGTATTGTTGCCTTGTCAAAGGATATAAACACACAAGACAGACATGCTTCCCCAAGAAAAAGAAAAGATGCACATTTAGATTGCTTTACTAAAACTATTTGGCAATCTATGCATAAAACGGACATTCAGCATGATGTTCCTGCTGCCAGCAAAAAATGTAGACTTGATTGTTCAAGAACTAGCTTGGGTAGTCAGGATCACTCTATTGGTAGTATAAATAAAGTCGAACCAGTCAGTGGAAAGGGCAGTGAGAAAAGCTCAAGCAGACTTGAAGGTAGCAGTATGCTGATCTCTCAGTCTCATGCTGACCGCCTAAGTTCTAGTCTCAGCATGTCCTTGACCTCTGTGCTCCATGGTCTTCCATCTTTCATCTCCCAGAAAGTTGATAGTGATCAGGCTGCTTCACAGTTTGAATCACTTAATAGAAAGTGTGTAAGTTGTAACTGCAGTTTGAATATTGAAGGTACAGCCACTTATCTGCTTACATGCTCCCATCGTGTATGTCGCAACTGCTTGACACAATTAATGGAAAACAGCCATGTCACATGTCCTTCATGTAGCCATCGGTGTCCTAAAGCAGATGTTGTCCGATCCCATGTTTAGCAATAATATTAACTTTGTTCTTTCAATCAGATTTTTTTTTCTGCTGTTTAGTAATGAAGTCTTGGTTTGGAAACAGTAAAGGATATGAAGGAATGCAAAAATGTAAGGTGACCAGATGTTTCGGGGGCGAAAGTGGGACACGTGCCGATGATGGTGTCGTCACCGTCAAAGAACGCCGAATTAGCGTACGGTATTCCGATTTTTAAAGATAATCGGGACATTTGATGGACTTGCCAGAAAGCCAGAAAGCGGGACATTGGGCGTCCTGCCCGATGAGCAGGCGGGACACGAGGTCAAAAGCGGGACTGTCCTGCCTAATACGGGACGTCTGGTCACCTTAAAAAATGCCTTTTTCAAATATAAAATAATAAAGAAATGTGTACTTGCTTTTCAGTTCTATGATAATCTTGTTGATAGATCATAAAGGAAAAATCTTTATGTCCATAAACATGTTTATTATTGATGAGCTGTTTTGTGCATTATGCAAACTAATGATTTGTTATAAATGATGCACTAAATATCAGTAAAATTTTTCTTTAGCTGTATGGTTTCAAACTTTTGTTTTTGAAATAGTTTCTTTGAAAAGAAGTTTTCTTTTAAAAAAATTGATGTTTTAAGGATTGTAAAGGTAATCTCAACTTAGAGACTTTAATAAAAGTATTGCCCTCAGTCAACCCAGCTGACAGGAGGGGGTACCTGTCTCCATAGAGTGAATGGGGAAGGTGAGGCAGCAAGGGAGAGGAGATGGGAATCACCTTAACATAAATCTGGCTCCGAGAAAAGTGAGGTCTCTAACACCTCACCCCCAACCACCTGAAAAGGTTGAGGGATGACCTTTACCTTAATATTTTTTTATCTAATAGAATTACGTAAATTTTAAATGAGATCTGCTTTTGCTGGTTATTTTGAAATTGTGCTCACACCATCCAACATCAAAGAAAATTATTCACCTAATTTACTAAGAATTAACTATAATGCCATTGAAAAAAAATCTTATTGACTAGGTTGATGAGGTGGATCTACTTTTAGTGGACAGTTTACAAAGTGATGCAGGTTTTGGGGATACCTAGCAGGGCTTAAAAAGCTTTCTCATAAGAAAACGAAATATAAAATGTTTGCAATGCAGCATTCATAATAACACTTGTAACATTCCCTAACATGATTTTCTCAAGCTTTTGATTATGGCACGTCATGTTATTGTTCTTGCTTGTGATAGATTTCGAATGCAGGAGATGAACAAATGACATATTGAGGACCAATGTAGTAGTTAAAATAATCTGATGATAATTTTATTTGAAAAGTTACATTAATGTATCTTTAATGATATCCTTCGATTTAGCATGATAAAAGAAACTAAGTATTGTAAACATTTGTGTGTCTCTTGGAGCACCACAAGGCTCTATATGTGTGTGTATGCATTTGTTTCAGTCACATCATCTACCATGGATAATATCTAAGCAAAAGAAATCAGTCTTGTCAAAATGCAAATCAAGCATGACTTCTTTCAAATAATTCAGTGTCACCTTAATCACCATGCAATAGGCTCAGCAGATCTTTGCACACAGGAGAAACATGGTGCCACAACCTTTGAGCATCACTACATTCCTGAAAATGTTGGGATGAAAGGCCAGTGGAAATAAGACCATCTGGCAACAAACATCTCCAAGCTGTTGCTACAGACCATGCACCCATTTAAGAAAAATATGAAATCAACTGCTTGTTCAAATGCTGAAAGCTACAATTAACACTAAGAAAAACATGAAGGAAAAGTAAATCTAACAATATAGCATGGGTGGTGGTTAATTGGAACTGTAAATATGTTTAACAGTAATTTAAAGTACAAATCTTAAGCATTAATTTCTTTTTGCAATATAATTTACAATATAATTATGCCTTTATTTTATTGGAGTGTATTTTATTACAAAAAAATTAAGGCAACAATGAAAGTAAAACAAAATATGTTGTCCTCCATTTTTGTTTTTTTTCCTAATTGCACGTATAGCCATTCACTTTTTAGGGGAATAAGCTAATGCTTCTTTTTGAAGAATATTAAGCTCGATCATTTACAATTTATTGCTTCAATAATTTATGATGCTTTTCATCCGCTCACTAAACTAATAAAAAAAAATTCTATGTTCCTTTGTTGTACAAAAAAAATCACATCACAATGATCTTTGACCATAAGCTCCATTCTTCTTAGGCCTGTATTTAGGTAAAATTTGGCTTACTTGATGAAGATGTCAGCTGTGTCAAGTTTGTGTGTGTGTGTAAAACCTTTTACTATAACTATCCCTAATTATTTTAAGTGTTTTTCCATTAAACAGTTCTGATTGCATGGGTAGCCCCCTCCCAATCAAAACAAAACCAGAAGCAAAATAAACAAAAACAAAACAAACAAACCAAACAAACTCCCAAATAATTTCATGTACAAATGGACGCTATACACTACACTTGTTAAGGACAATTTATTATTAGATAGTTTTACTGTTCGGCACTGTACAAGAACGCCTGATCTGAACACTATACACACAGCTTAGCGATCTGCTCTAATTGCTTTTTTTATGTGCAGGGGTGCACAGATAAAACCATGCCGTTTGCAAAAGCACGGTGCTGCGTTACTTATTCTTCTTTGTCGGCAGGCCCTGCCACCTGCCACTCACCCCTCCCCTCACGTGACCTCACTGACATTTTGCCTTCCTCTGCGCCTGCGCAAGATCTCCCCCCACCCTACTCCCGCACAGCTAGGCACACACACACCCTCCCTACCCAGTGTCAAGATGGCCACTGTAAAGCGAGGGGATATTCTGCACAAAAACACAAGCAGGGGTCGGCCGCCAAAGCCCGACAAGGAAAGAAAACAGAAACAGCGGCAAGCATATCAATGGCGGGATGCACGTCGGGTTTACCTTGCAGGCTCTTTTGAAAGATGGCGGAAACTGCGTGGACGACTGCAATTAAAAGATTCGAGCCTCGCTTGGCATTTGCTGGAGACTCACGACAAAGGATGTGACAGGTGTAGGTAGGTACACGATGTTTTTACAGGATAATCAAACAGTTTATCCCTAAAATATACTCCTGTGATATTGAATAGTTAAACTGTTACAAGTTTCAGTGTAGCTTGAATCTTGCAGCGTGGCATGAATACCGGGATTAAGCTCCGAAGCGGTCCCAGTAACCTGGATTCACTGGCATGCAGATTTAGTTTACACAAAACTTTGAGAGACGGCCATCTTTAGTTTGCGTATGTTAGTATAATGGAATACAACATTCTCAGAACGTGGCCGGGCACAGGGCAGTATTAGTGGTTATATCGCTCATGTGTGGCAGACATGTTTGAATTGAGTTTTTTGTTTTGTTTTTAGGAAGCAGTGAATTGGGGCTGAATATGACATATCTTTTGTTTTGGCGCTGACGCCACGCAGTAGACTGGTCACGTGATCTGACAAAAAAAAAATTTGCATGCATAGGGTCAGAGGTTGGTATCGAACAGGTTAAATGAATGGAATGTGTGATTGCTGAACAGATGACTAGGTCACAAGGACGTGCGAGCACTTTCTCGCATAACCCCTTAATACACGCGTATCCATTGCACTATTTCTCTCTCTTAGAGAACAACGAACAGGGAATAATGTTAAGGCATCAATACTTATAAGCAGAAAGTGAAAAGTGCGTACACTTCATTAATGATTTTAAATATACTTTCCTGATCAAAGATTATGTACCACTGTAATATATCTGCCATTTAAAAAAAAATCTCGAAACTGAATAAATAGCATATTAGTGATTTTGATAAATCTGCTTTGCTGTCCTCCACCTTTCATGCAATGTATGGATAAACGCAGTAAGACAGATTAATTATGGATCTCTCATTACAAATGTGAAGCTGATGAAGCAGAAACAGTGACTACAACTTGATTTAATTTTTGAAATCACATTTCAGATGTTATCATGAATGACAGTAGATGCTTTTATAAAGCATGCTGAAAAAGTTTTGCTACCTTTGAGATTTATCTCAGCAATTCAGAACCTTTACTGGTGAGGGTTTTGTTGTAAAACTTAAAGAGTATTGTTTAACTATTGAGTCTTGAGTGTATGATACATTATTAGTATATTTCATCAGGCAATAAGATTTTCCCAGTCAACGATATATTTTGCAGCCCATCTGGAGTAAATGCTACTGTTGCCATGGGACCAGATGATGATAGTGGGTCTGCAAGTGTTGTTGAACAGGAAAAGGATCCGAGCCAGTTTTACCCAGGGCTAATTGCAGCACTCAGAAGGTTGTGCCACGCACACCTCACCTTTTCTGAATGTGTAGAAGTGATGGGATTAATATGTGTAGAAATAGATCACATGCGAAAAGATAACTATAGTTTAAAGGAAGTAGTGTGTAATGGGTCACGACCTAAAGGTCGTGTTCATGAACGTGATCAAGCACAACATGAAGCTATTGAAGCAGATGCTGTCTCGGCAGCCCTGAGTTGTGGTGGAAGAGGACTAGAAAGAGTTAGTACCCAGAATGTTGGCAGCCTGGATATAACATCTGAGGTTAACAGTAAGACAGATTGTGATATTTCTGTTGATGTTGAAAATAGATTGGGTGGTGATGAAGAAGTGAACAATGAAGGTCTTTCTTTGAATAATAGTTATGTTGCTGATGGTTTCTTGCACACAGCGCATGAAAACAGGGAAGGCATCTCCTTGTCATCAGTGCCCTCGGACAGTACAAGAAATTACCAATCAGTGCCTCATACTTTAGAGGACATGATGGAACAGGGAAAAGATGCCTCTAATAACTCTTACCAAGTTCTTTCACGGACAGAAGCAAAAAGTGACAACAGAACTTCAGTGATGACAGATCATCTTTCCAATACTGATAAGAACCGAGATTTTACCCAGGAAGACATGGGCAACTTTGCTGTCAGACCTAGTGTTGTTCAAGTTACAGGTAGCACTGAGGTTAGGTCAGCAGCAAATACTGTCCTGTCTCGGACATCACCATGGTCTGATACGAATGTCTGCAGTGAGGAAAGTGTATCTGGAGACAATGTTGCACTTCATGAGATTCCAGTTTCGCACAGTGCCATTCAGAATTCACCCTATGCCTCAGAAGAGAATGTGACTTCACGTGAAGTAAGAAGTTCTGGTTCAGATCAAGTTTATCGTGTGGACCTAACTGTCTATGATCAAGAGAGTCCTCAAGATTCTTTATCTATGATGACTGAAACAAGTTCCAGTGAAACTGCATTAATGAATGGAGTGAAATCAGATCCAGAGATTAATGCAGTCATTGCTGTTCCAAAAGGGGCTGCCACTAGGGAGAGCAGGGTAAATTTTGCCAATACTTCCGGATGTGCTGCACGTCCAACAGTTATCAAGAAGGAACCTGGGGGACTGGACTTGCCTGTGGATACTTCTAATGCAGGGGCAATGACTTCTTTCCATGACAGCAGCGTTTTAGATGAAGCAGATGTGCCTCTTGACATGTCAGTGGTGAAGGATGAAGACCCTCTCAGGGGAAGTAATAGCCACATGACGCTTTCCCATCAACCCGGAGAAACATCTAGCAGGTAAGCATTCTGAAAGATGCCAAACAAAAAAGTTTAGGACTGTTGTTTTATTAATTTCTATTAATTGTTTTATTAATGTATTAACTTCTTTTGTTTAACCAGACCAGATATTTTTTGAGGGTGGGGTGTGTGTGTTGGGGGAGAGGGCAGTATATTAATAAGAATGGTGAAAACTTGTTTTGTTTGGTCCTTGTTACTCCTCAAGGAGCATAGGGCCACAACAGGTGAAAACTTGTAAATTTTTTGTATTATTTTTAAAGCTGCCATAAATTAACAAGACATGATTTACCCATTTTTGTTAAAGATTCTAATGATTTACTTGTTTGAAAATGCTTCTTTTTCAAGTCTTAGTGGTAAAAGTTTTATATGTAATAACCAGAGGTGGCTAGAATACTGTCATTTCTTTTTTTTATAAAAAGTCTTGTTCGCAATGTAACAAGGTTCTATTTTTGGAGAGTTTTGGCAATATAAAACAAAATGGCTTTGCTGGGTTTTTTTTCTACTGAAGCTTATATTTAAAATAAAAGAGCATTTTAACTTATATACAAAATCATTTAAAAGCTCTCAATAACAATGAAATTAAGCATTGTATTCACAACAGACACTGCTGTTGTACTAATCATGTATTAAAGTCTGTGCTTTATGTAAAAGTAATAGGAAAAAAAAAATGCCTTTGTTGGAAGATCTTGGCAGTGATAGCTTACTTATTAACTTATTTCGTCATTTATCACAGACATTTTGTGCTAAGGGTGAAGTATCATTCTTTTTTTTTTAAAAAAAGGGGGTATTTGGGGTCTAAATGCTAATATGAATTAATTTTATGCAGAAACAGGTAGATAAACCCTAATTCATCGTAATAATTATCTTGTTTGATGTTTTTATGCGAGTCACTTCAGCTTCATTATTGATAAATATGGGGCTGCAGTTAATTTTGTTTAGAATTAGTGTAATGCTCTTTTTCTAAAAATATAATTAAGCATGAGGTTTATCCTTTCTGCTCTTTGGATTAGAAACGTGAACGAAATAAAACCACACATTCTACAAAACCATCTTTGTCAGAAAGTTTCTTTTTTCTTGTTGCAGATTCTATTTCACCTCATGTAAAGTTGGGTTATTCACTGTTATGATTATGATTAACTTAAAAATTTCTTTTAAACTGCGCCTTTGCAAAAGTCTTTATTTTATTTTAACAGAGTTGGAGGACATATACCCCTACAGAATAATGCTGCTTTATCAGAAAATGGGGGACTCTATCCTGCCTTAGATGGTTCACCTGATTCAGAAAGTGCATCAACTTTACCAGCATCAGTAAGGCATTATTTTCATTGTTGAATTTGTAAATGCTTTGTAATAAATAAATATCATCCAGATTGCATTTTATGCATAACAAAATTGTCCTTGCATGGAACTTGGAAATAAATACTAAGTTTGCACTGTCATAACTTGACAACGTTTGTGAAAATGATTATTCATTTTTTTCTTTTGGGAATTTTAAAAAATAACTGATTAAAGTATGATAGAATATTTAAAAACTGAAAGTCCTGCATTTTCATTACATTCTACCATTTAATGACTTTAGTTCTCAAAATGGTGACTGTAGCATAAGCGTGGATGCCAGAAGCTCATTTAAATTGACTTGTAGGCTATATATTTAGTCACCAGCACGAGAACTTAGGTGTCACAGCAATCACATCATTTACCACTTTTAGAGCTGATAAGGGTGCATTTAGGATTTAGGTAAATGCAGTCAGTATTTATCTCTTAATTAAAAAAAAATTTATTATGTTTTTCACCATATAAATCTGCTTATACCATGTTTTACTCAGAGTACCAGGCTAGCAGCGGATTCACCAGCAGGCACACCCAGCTCTCCAGGCAGCAGAACCTGCAGTACACCTATCACAGGTGAAACAGTGTCTTCGCCTACCTCCTCCATGGCTGTGCTGCAGCAATATGCAGATCATATTTTCCATTCTCAGATGGCATCATCACACATGTCATCTCACCTGGATTCTACAGGTGATAGAAAGCGGCGACTCTCCGATGGAGATGGTGTAGGAGATGGTGAAGGGGGTCCACCCTGGGTAAGAAGAGACATGACTCAGAAGACAGAATATCAGTACCTAGAAACTGACCCATTTATGGACTTTGGGGAAATGTCACGAAGCTTTCCAAATATGCAGCAGCGCACCTTTTATCGCTGGAAACGGCGTATTAAAGACCAGTTTATTTTCCTGGAGCAGAGACCAACATGGACGTATTCACAGTTTTCAGCCTGCTTCCCACAGGTGAGAGAGCAGGTATTTCATCACTGGAGGAGCATGATGGCTCGTGGCCATCGCTTTCTTGCAGACACCACAAAAACTCCTGTGCTGGCAAACTTATTTGGTAGCTCTCAGTTCCCAGCAGACTCTGGGGCATACAAAGATAATGGCTCCGAAGGCCATCAAGATACAGAATCAGAGGACCGTGATGATAAAGAGGATGGAGCTAAAGATGAAGAGGAAGAAAGAGATGAGACAACAGCACAGTATATATTCCTTCAAAAGAATCTTGGTCTAGAAGCTGAACAGTTTGCTCAGGTTTGAAATCTTTATAGCTGATATATGTTTGTGTATGGGTGGGTTGGAGGGGTGTGAAATGGGAGAGGGGGAAGAAATGTCTCTTATAGATGAAAAAAGAGAGCAAAAGGGGAAAAAAGAGAGTTTGTAGTAACATATTTTAGATAACATTTGTATATATTTATAAATGTATTTTTAAATATTAATGTGAACTTGTAAGTCTAGCATCATCGTAGATCTTTGTCTTTTTCAATTTCAAGTTTAAGTATTATGTTTTTACCAAACTAGTTCTGCCTTTGTGCATGCATCTCTCTTCTCATGATTAGAACTATTTCCTTTTTCATCAGATTTTCCCTGGTGTTTCAAGACAGACATTTTATGCATGGAAGAAGCAAATCCTCATTGATTTTATAAGGCTGCAGTCAAATCCACAGGTATGTTTCAGAGAGAGTTTTTCTATGGTTGCTGGCTGTTCCTTTGAAACAAATCTCTCTACACATTGAGGAATGCTTATATTTGGCCAATGATTTCTTTATAATTTAGTTAACTATATTTTCTGGTTCTCAAGAATAGTAGACACAGCCTATTCACAATAACTGGTCGTTTTTATTGAACAGGTCACATATCAAGAGTTTCGGAAACATGCATCTGTTACTCAGGATGTATTTACTCTTTGGAAATCCCAAGTAGCACTTGCTGGGAGCCACAATCCTGTCACAACAACTTGTACTCCTCTGTCTACTTTGCCACATAGTTCAACAGCCCCGAGCCTGCCTCCTCTCTCACTGTTAGCAGCTAATGCAAACAGCGAACACCTGATGGCAAGTGCAGAACTGGCTTCTTGGTACCGAAGCTATGCTCCTTTGATGGGGCAGATGGCACTACCACTGTGGTCTCCTTTGCGGCTAATGTCTGGTCATGCTTTAACTTCCTCATCCAGTTCTGCCCATACAGGCCTGAACACAGAGAGGGATCAGCATGATGAGAGAGACAACAAGCCTGTGAGAAGTGCTGAGAGTGGCAGGGGTGAAGTAGGTGAACGAGACCTGACAAAGGAGAATGAGGTGAATACCAGTCTGCATCAGCCTGTTATGGTGGCAACAGATGGCATTGGAAATCATTGTGGTAGGCGAGTGAGCATGAAGCCAGAACAGTACTACTTTCTCCAGAACCCTGATATCAGTCACTCAGCTTTGTGCCGACTTTTTCCTGGTGTTTCTGCACAGCGCTATGCAAGATGGCGTCGCAAGGTAAACATATTAAATGTAAATTGTTGCTTCAGCTTCATATTCGCAATAGATCTTTTGAGAAAAAAAATGTGCTGTTTTACAATAGAAATATGTTCATGGTACTTTGGGATAAAGAAATTGGAATAAGAACTATCCTAGGGATATTGCATTATTTGAATGGTTATCGATAGCAGTTGTCACTTTCGTATTATAAGTATTATAAGTGCAAATTTTTCAGCATTAGCTGTCAAAAAAATTCTTCAAGTATTTTTATTCTTAAATTGTTAATAATAATAACAGGAGTCCAGACATTTAATTTGTTAATGGACAAAAATTAAGATTCTGTTGTCAGGTTTATTTTTCCCTCTTACATGTTTCTTTGGAATTCAAATTCTTTCAAATTTTTTTGCAGGTTGCTTCTTCTCTTGCACTGCTTCAACGTGAACCACACTGCACAGACGAACAGTTTGCACTCTACTTCCCAAATGTCCCAAGTGAGATCTTGGCCTCATGGCGGCGACGTGTTGAGCAAGGGCTTGCTCTTGCTCCACTTGGTACGCAAGACATAGGACCGGAACCAGCACTACCATCGAGAATGATCGCACCCATCTCCCCAGTCTCTAACACACCTGTGCAGCAGTCTCATGATCTTAGTGTCAGTTCTGACAGAGGAACAGAAGAAGCACCAAATTTTTTGTTAGAGAGATCAAGGTTGGATGGGGGTGATGGGCTAAAACATCAAGACACCAGTATTGAGCGTATAGAGCCTTCTCATCTTTCCCCAACACAGGGATCATCCCGAAAGCGTCATAAACCCAGTCGAGAGGAGTTTCTTTTTGTACAAAGATGCCCTCAGGTTGATTTCACAACATTTTCCTCTTATTACCCTGGCATTTCTGTTCGCACATTTTATCGCTGGCGCCGTCAGGTGAGAGATGGAATGAACTTGCTGCGGTCAGAACCTTCCATCACACTGCAAAACTTTCAGCAGCTGTTTCCTGATGTCTCTGAAGAAGTTTTTTACACATGGAAAGCCAGCATACAGGAAGAGAATGTTGCAGTCAGTGCCACAAGCCACTCGGGAGCATTGGAGAATTGTGCCAGCCAAATGTTGGAACCTTCAAGGGATACTTTAACAGATGACATGCTGTCCCAGCCAGCACATGCCACTGATGTGCTTCCATCACGAGTGCCAGATGTGGAAATGGCACTAGTGACAGATGATACAGAAGATCAGAAGCAGAAATGTCGACCAGAACAGCTATTGGTGCATTTGCATCCTTACATGGACTATGGAGAATTCAGTCGCACATACCCTGGTGTGTCACATCGTACATTTTATAGGTGGAAGCAGGAAGCTCGGCAGGTGATGGAATACATGCGAGACCATTCTGATGTACAGTATGAAGACATTGCTGCAGTTTTACCAGATGTGACATTTGAAGCTTTCCGTAAGTGGCAATCGCTAATTGCTGAAAGTGGAGCATCTGTCAGTGCTTCTGAAAAAGAAGATGAAGGTCACTCCACTATGGTTCACAGTGGCAGATTAATGCAGCATAGCTCTACCAAACATTCAGAGCCTGCTATCTCAGTTGGTGAACATGCACGTGGTGCTGAGTCTGTTGCTGTAGGATCACAGCAGGTATGTGAGCTGGCAGCAGGAGATGAAGAAGATATGGGAGGGAGCAAAGGAAGAAGGCATGTACGAGAAGAGTTTATCCAGGTGATGCTAAATCCCTCCATGGACTATGCACAGTTTGCCCAACAGTTCGGCACTGTGTCACAGAGAACATTCTACCGATGGCGCCGTCACATTCGAGAGTGGCGTGCCTTCATCCGTGAAAACCCAAATGTAGACTTTGCCTCGTTTTCTCAAACTGCTCGAGATGTTCCAGAAAGTGTTTTTCGAATATGGCAGGCTTTGGAACAAGGCCCACAACAGTCAGAAAAAACTATGGCAGATTTAATGGCTGGCAACTCTGTATTTGATAATGGGCACACAAGGGTTCTTGACAATGGACAAGGTGTTATTACTAATGACATGATTTCTTGTGTAGATCCAGCTGATAGTCCCCTGAATCTTATGGACTCAAATTTAAGGGGAGACAACAACTTTGGCGAAGATGAAGGCCACAAAGAAGCACATCAGCATTTCTTACATCACCCAAAGCTAGAGTATGAGGAGTTGGTGGCAGTATACCCACAGGTGGCACCAGCAACTTTTCAACGATGGAAAAAAAGTGTGGGAATGAAGCTGGAATACATCCGTAGCATTCGCAGCACTAACTATCCAGACTTTCATAGTCTTTTCCCAGATGTGCCCGAAGATGTCTTTAATGTCTGGAAGGCCTTGGTACTTAAAGAACCCCGCCATGCTGATAATTTCTTATTTCTTGGCAGAGATGACACCCAGGCATCTCTGACTCATCCTGCTCATCCGTCATCATCTGCCCTTGGTATGTCGGTACTACCGTCTCACTCAGCTGGGTTGTTAAGTCATGATAGCCAGTCGGATTCAGAATCTGGTACTCCAGTATCTTCTGGCCATCATGTATCTTTTGGTGGTTCATCATTGCCATCTGCTGAATCTCTGCAACAGCGCACAAGCCCAGCTCTTCCAAGCACCACAGGCAGGGATGGAGAAAAAGTCAAAGGAGGTGTCACTGTGAGGGTGAAGACAGAGTCTCCTACTGCTCCCCTGCCATCTTTTACAGAAACAGTGTCCAACCTGACACGTCTGAGTGCTATGCTTCACCACCATTTGCCACCTGGACTACCAGATCCTGCCCCATTGCCGGCACCACCTACCTCTCTGACGTGTCACACAGCCACAGCAAGCTCGGGTAATACTGGAAGCCAAGGAACGTTCTCCACTGTTCTAGCAGACATAGTCAGTGGCAGCATGCCAGCTGATGTAACAGATGACAGGGAAGAAGAAATGCCACGCCTTTCCCAGCGACAGCGTAAAGTTCACCGTGTAGAATACATCTTTGTTCAGCAGAATCCTGATGTTGATGTTCAGGAATTTACCAAACGATTTCCTGGTGTATCCCCTAGGTCATTCTACAGGTGGAAGCGAGAAATTCGTGAGGAGCAAGATGGGCAGACATAGGCTGGTTTCACTATTTGGAATGGGAAAGAGGGTTTTTGCTCTTATCATTTTGCATGAAATGGGTAGTTCAGGTGTTAATAACAAGCTTTGACTTTTGTCACCAGCAGTTAGGGATGATGCCCAGAGGCTTGTTTATATATTAAAAAAACCTGCTTATTTGAATGTGTACATAAAAGAGCCAAAAACTGAGCAAAAAGAGTGAAAATACTAAAACTGAAGAATCTGATATGAGTTGAATTATTAACCACAAAACTGTTACATGTTTCCTATAAGATATAGGAAAGAGATTTTATGATGCTAAAGATTTTATTCAAGATAATAATGAAGTTAGGTATTTTGCTGTTGTACCTTTCCTGGTATGCACAACAGCTATAACACATAAGCTGAATATATGAAAGGAGTAAAAGGGAAACTAAACGCTCATAAAAAAGAAGCTCTCACTGGAGCTTTTGGTGTGTATACGCCTGCCTTTGAAAGTAGCTATAAGCTGAATGACTGCCTTACTCAGTTTGCAAACCACCCCGAGATGAATCCAGGGCATGAGACTGAATGAGACTGTTGCAGACTGCTGGCAGTAGTTGGTGTTGCACTTGGCCTGTATATATATATATGATGTAAATGGCTTCCTTGACAATTCTCTGGAACCTCAGGGCCTCACAGTCTGATCAGGCTGGGAGAAGACTGCCTGTTGTTATGCAAATGTTCTTCCACTGGTTAGGACTTCTTTCCATTCTTTTCTTCAATTTTCTGTTCCCCCCCCCCCCCCACGTGTGCTTGGTTGCAGTTGTGGCACTTGATGTGATAGAGGTTACCTGACTTGTGCAACTTGTCAGTCTTGTTTTTTGGGTGCCATTAGTCAGATCTAGATGGTATCACACAACTTGGCATGGACCGTGACCCTGTCCTGAACTTATGAAAGATAGCTTCTGTGACCTTGACATAGGGTACAAATCCGGATGGATACACATAGTAAGCTCCAGTGACTGCCTCTTTTTTCTTGAGCGTGAAGGTGTTTTCTCTAGTTTTTCTTCTACCATGTCCTCACTTTAAGCGCTAAAGCTATCATTCTGTCACAATAAGGAAAACTTGTTAAAAAAGGGTGTTATGTAATGAGAATAAACAGTGAACACAGCTGAGAACAATAAATTAGCAACCCCAGATAGCAAAGAAAGTGCTGTACTAGATTGTTTTGTGTGTCTATATAGCAGTGATGTCCAACCTTTTTCGGCTTGCGGGCCATACACATTTCTGACGTGTGTCACGGGCCGCTTTACCACAAAAATACAAAAAAAGAAAAAAAAATAGAGCAGATACCATTTTTATTAGAAACAAGTTGTACTTACCATTAATTATGTAGTAATTAGTGGGATATTTGAAGTTGTTTTCCCGAACTTCCCAACTTCTGAATGTCCGGCTGCATCATTGAGACACCAAGTCAGGGGATTGAATCGAAATGTTCGTCCATCGAAAAAAAAGATTGAGAAACGCCCCTACGTAGGGATAAATACTTCTTTTTTCCTTTTTTTCGTATTTTTAGGTCTTTTTTTATTACTAACATGCCGATTTCCTGCACTGTGGGCAGAAGTCTCGCGGGCCGGATGGCAGTGCGTCGCGGGCCGGATATGGCCTGCGGGCCGTAGGTTGGGCATCCCTGCTATATAGCATTCTTTTTTGCAGGGTGGGGGGAGTGTAACAAGAAAATTTTTTGTTACCTTTCATTCTTGTCAGTATAAGTATACATTTGTGTTTTTCATGCTTTTGATGCTTTTATCCACATTAATTAAAATCACTTTTGTTTTAGAGGCATTAATTATGATCATTTAATGAACATTATTACGTTACTATGTCTTTTTATGGGATTTATGCTGGCATTTATTGACCTGATTAGGTAATCCTATACTGTTTTATATGGGAAAAATTAACTAGGTGGTTTTTGGACTGCAAGGTCTGTGCTTGAGATTTACCATTTTTTTAAAAGAGGCATCAAAAGTTTGAGTGAATGACCATCAAAGTGGTATATGGACCACATTTCATTTAAGTACTTTTTTGTAATCCTAACAATTTTTCTGATGATCGCCAGATTGTAGAGGTATGAAGAAATTCTAGGAGAATTTTAAATGCATGTTATCCATTTTTTTTTCTGCCTTTTACTTCTTGCTTAAAATTTAGTTTTGTTGTTGGGAGAGATTGGCATTTTTGTGTTGGCTTTGAATGCATTTTTTTATTTTATGCTCATCTGAATTGGGTCTGGCGATTAAGATGGAAAATGATATTGGATATTATTTCACGCTGCAATATGATTCTTGAGGCTATTACAAATTTGATACCCACAGAGATGCTCAAGGGGTAAAATAGTGCTTTGGTTGTTCTGTGAGATTTGTTTAACACAAAACGTCACAAAGAAATTTTACATATCATAAAGTCTAACTTATGATAACTGTAATAGCTGAAATAATTTCAGTTAGTTGTGTATGTGTGGGGGTGGGGAGGACAGTACAGTGTACATAAATAAACATATAAATTTAGTTATTTAGCTTTTTGACAGCAAGAATGTTTGGTGTTTTACTTATAGTCTTTGTAATTTTATGTAAAACTATACTTTCTACCAGTGAGGGTCTATATATGTGCACACATGGATGCAATCATTGCCTGTGCATACACACATCAATGTGCATAAATAAGTACGCTTATCTCTAGGAATAAGCAGGGTATGATATGCAGACATCCAGCAGGGTACGATGGGCAGATGTCAGATGTATAAATAATTTATAGTCACTGGCTTAGGTACCCTTGGGATTTCCTGTAAGATTGTGAAAACACTTATGCGAGATACTTCCTTTTGCATTAAGTTTACCCGGCACCAGTAAGGAAATAGAAGGAATATGCTTAATGCCGCTATAATTGTCGAAGATGACAAAACCAATGATGTGGTGACTCCAAATATTGAGTGACTGGATCAGTTATCAGTTTAGAATTGTGGGCTAATCATGTTATCACAGAAAAATGGCTTGACGTCGCTGTTTTTTCATTTTAATTTAACTGCATGAGGATCAGAGAATTAAAGCAATCCGCAACATATTATGTACTCAGGTTGATCTCATTCAATCGAATACCAGTTTTTACCACTTGCAGTAAGTATTTTACAGTATGACAGTAGAAAAAAAAGAGAAGGATTCACATATTCTAGGTATCACAGAGACAGTGAATGTAATTGGCTCACCCTGTTAAGGTCAAAGATGTAACCCAGGCTCTTCCTTCTGACAACTGATAAACTGATGTGCATAAAAGAACTAGCAGCTGTCTACCATACACTTAAGTACACTAAAGTGGTGTCTTTATTGCCGATTTTTCTTGGTATGAATGTAAACTTCATTCTTAGTTTAAAGTTAGTCCCCTACAAACTGGTTTTATACTGATTGATGATCTAGTTTCTGTTTCTAAATTTGTTCAAACCTGTAATTGATGCATCAAATATAGCTGCTTCCAGACATGTGAATGATGTTTCAGCAACATTTTACTATCCTTTCTTTTTTTAATGCTTTAAGAAATGTAGAAAGCAAGGTTTTTCATGTCCTCTTTCAAGGGGCATGCACTGTAGTGCTCTTCTACTTAGTCAAGAAGATCATAGGTTCTCTTTGGACATTGTGGGACTCTTTCCACCCGGGACCTAGTTTGCAACCTATGTTTGGAGTACCCTTACTTTGGTTAAGAACAAAATTTGGATTGCAATTGATTTCTGATTATTTTGAAAGTCAGACCATGAAGGACCACTTTATTATAATCATAGAATTAAAGGTGAGAAAACATGTTTTTGTTTAGCAGATTCTGCTTTTAATCATGCAGCTGAAGGGAGGAAAAAAATGCTTTTGTATTCCATACAGCTATGGAAAACTATTGCTTTGATTATACTTGTAGGTTGCCACTTAAGAAGAAATTTTATCCTTTTTTCCTCTGTGCCATAAAGATTTTCCTCTGTAGTGCCTTGCTGTATCTCGTTCTAATTATGTTCTCAGTGCTGTCACAGTTTTCTCTGATTTCCAGATTTATATTTTCACATCACTTAGTATAAAATACTTAAAATGTGTTTTCAAAAATTAGCAGTTATGTTTTGAATTCTTGTGATGAGTAATAACTTAAATTTCTCTGATATTACAACAGAAATTGAAAATTGAAACCAAATAAGCCATTATATTTTGTAGAACCACATTAAAATTCCATTTTATCACTTATGAGTATGAGAAAAATTGATACAGATATACATTTGTTGTTATTTACAAAATGAAAACTTTCTTTTAACATTTCAAAAATGTACACTGCCTTTTTGTCCATTGGTTGTTTTTTTTCTTGGTACTTAAGCTCGTTCTTAACTCGACAAATGGTGAAAATTTGACCTAGTTTATGTGTGAAGGACACAGGAAGTCAGTGGTTTAGGGGTGAACATTTAGGCGATTGGTGCTTAGGTGGGCATACCAAGTTAAGAATTGCTTGTCAATACAAGTGGCCTTTAGAATGTGATCTTAAGATTGGATACTTCAAGACTTTGCCCAGTTAATAATGGTCTTTAGGATTGCTCATATCTGCACATACCATGAAGCAGTTCTTGTAAGGCTGAAAAAAAAATCTAGACAGTCAACTTTTTTTTGGAAATTTATTTTGGTTTGCTTTTGCCCAATGTACAAAATATGCAAATGTTATTTTAGCTTTTTGGTTTGCCCTGTGGGCACCCAGAAGGATGGTACTAAGCAGGAGTAGTAACTATTTGCAGATGGCGACCAATCAGCGTCTTCCACTGTGTGTTTGTGGATTGGATTGGGAAAATGGATGTTCTTTGCGAGCGGGTGGGTGAAACATCTCAGTAACCGATAAGAGGTATTCTAATATTATGTAAAGGCTTTTGTCATAGAGCAACAATTGTATCCGGGAAATTTCCGGCGGTTTTTTATTTATTTTTTAGTCAGAGCTAGTAGTTGACATTTCTAATGCTTGTTGCTTGCCATTACTATTATCAAAACATCTAGCAGCTGCTTCAGCAATCCGACGTCGCAAGTATTTAACAAAAATTATTAGTTAAAAAACAAGTCTATCTGTATCGATTTAGTGAACACAATGCTTTTGATCCTGTCGCCGTTTATACCGATTCTTGCCACATTTACACATTGTTGTTTTGCTGTACTCTTACAGTTCAGCTAAGCTAAACAGCGGTCATAAAATCGTCTGGAACAAAGATCTCGCTTTGACCGAGAGATTTTCCCGAAAAGCTTCTCACCCGTGTTGCAAAATTCTGTATCAATACACATTAGTCGATCCAGTGTCAGTAAAATTAACTTTTTTTTTTTTTTTTTGTGCAGACGGCTGGATTAGTCCTTTATCTCATGTTTTATCTGACTTCGTGTGAGTTCGGCTCAGTTTATTTCTAAGCATGCCATGCATTTCACATTTGTCGATATCCGCTGGACTTTAGAAAGTGGGTTTTGTTGCCTTGCGACACTTGCATGACCCAAGCAGCATGCTCAGTAGCAAATAATGGGCGGCGGTCTTAAAGGGAATAAAACAGTGGTTAGGATTGTTTGGAAGCTGTGCCAAAAATCGACTAGAGCAGACAAGAAGAGGACTAGTTTGAAGACCACCGCCCAGTATTTCTTACTGCACATGTTTTTGAGGTAGGCAATCGCCGCAAGGCTGGAAAGCACCCAACACTTCCCTTCTAGAGTAAAGCGGTTCCCCTGCTTCCTGTGACTACAAAAGCAGCTAATCAGATTTTTGCTCAGTTGCAAGTCAACAAATGTCGGTGCAGCCTTTTTTCATGTCGGAAATGAGATTGCACATGTGTGTCTCCGGTAACTGTCAACTAACTCGACCGTAAAGCCACGTCACGTGACTTCATTTGCTAACTTTCATGCTAAGTGCACAGACCTGAAGTGCAGGCGTCCAATACAGGAACAAAATCTGGAGACTTATAGGCAGCGCCGTTTTATTTTCCCCTTGATGGTGGATTTTAGTGAATTCTTGTAGTAGGACTGGTAGTGATGTTTAGCTCGTGAAGACACGCGTGTTCATAACTGTGCTGTAGACATAGGACAGAAAGGACGGTGACCTGGATGGCCATAACACTGTAAAGTTTTTGGATCAGAATGTGCATGATATTTTTTTTGATGTGATAGTGACTGGAGTAAGTGTAAAGATGCCCAGAATGTGAAAACGCGTTAGCAACGTTGATGTTGAACAAACGCACAATGCTTTTTTTGCGGCTGTGTATGTCGCGGCAGAAGCACAGTTATTTTTTATTTTACATTGCGGGAAGTTGTTTCAATTGTTGCTGTTAAAATGCTGAAAGAAATGGTGCTAAATTTATCAACATACAAATGTTTTCGGTTTGGTCTACTATTGTTTTCAAGACAACTCATGGTATCAGTGGTGGTTGATCTGTGTACATCATGTTAGTGTAGTTTTTTTGTCATCAGTCCATGTACATCATCAACTCCCCATCTCTGCGTCTTTGTAGATATTTGTAATTAAAAAAGGGACAGACTATCGCCAACTTGTGATGATCTCTAAAAGTTTTGGCCTGTACTGTTGTTTCTTGTAATGTTTCACCTAGGACTGTTAACATACCTGCAAACAACTGCATGGGGAGATGTGTGGTCAGATCCAACTGGACTGCGCGCGGCAAGTAGAAGGCGCTTGTTAGTAAGCTTACTGGCAAGAAGTTGGAACTTGCATGCACTCAGGTTTGAAGATGGTGGTGATTTTTTTTTCTTTTGGGCCGCTTTATTGTCTACAGCTTTTGCGAAACGTTTCTGTGGCAGAAGCTCTGGATTAATGAGGGTGGGGAGGAGAGTTGTGCTTAGCAGACGTCTGCGCTTACTGGCTGACATATCACTAGTGGGATAAAGCGCTATATTAATTAACTTTATTAATATTAATGATTCATTCTTCCAACATTTTTTATTTTGTAAACTAAACAAATGAGGGTCCATTCATTGGGGTAGCTTGTTGATTAAGTCGCTTGCTTATTGATTGAAAACAAGTTGGGAAGGACAAGGTTGAACTAACTCTAGTCCAAGGTGAAGCATTAGAAGCTCGTGCCACACTCTTAGGAGGCAGTTGCTGCCAAGAAAGCCATACATTGGTTAGAAAACATGACTGAATGACCTGCTCGTTCGGAAAGGCCATTTTGTAACTAATCCCAGAGGGCTGATTGCTTAGGCGATATTGGTTTTCTTACAAGTGATCGTGTACAGCTCTCCACATTGACCAGTTGTTTGAGACAGTCGTATGCTGTTTAGATGTGTACAGTATATTTAGCATTTTGTGTCTACAACATAATTGTGCCTGGTGCCTCTTGTATAAATGATGTGATATGATCATTTTTTTAAAATCACAAATCCCTGCGTTGTGTTTCATTACTGATGTGCGTGATGTGTGTTGTTCTATTGCTGCTGTTAGGTTTTGCATCTGGCCACTCCATCTTTTGGCCATTACATCTTAAATTCTATATTTGTTTCTCCGTTTGTTTGCCGTTTAGCAGTCAATAAGCCTTTCAGCTCAGTCGTTCTCCCACCTTTAACATGTGCGATGACAGTCTCGCCAAGGGTGTGAAATGTGAAGAGAGAGAGAGTGGATTAGAAGCAAAAGCTTACCTACATTAAAAGTGTAATCTATATCCAGGTCCTTTACAATATTCGATTTTCTTCTCATACCGAATGGTTTCAATCACAGATAAACTTCCTTTACTCTGTCTTGTGCGAGGGTCATCATCGTACGTATGCACGCGCTCACACACACACACAACCTCGATTTTGCAAACACATTTTTAATGACATACGATGACTAAGTAATTTGATAAAGGTCGATTTCATGAAGCCTGACAGCAGAAAGGGATTTTTTTCCTCTAGCAAGGAGAATCTGTCGTGTTTGATGGTAGCACCAGATATCAGTGGTACTCTCGATGACCTTTAAGCAACTCAAACTTCTCGCATCCTGTCATCGACACGAGGCTCTTCGTTATGTCAGTTCTCTTGACCATCAGAGTTCGAGTTCAAACACTTCTTGATGCGATGCATTTCTTCCTGCAAAGGAAATGAAATAACAGTTGAATATCGACAGAGGCTGGAAGCATGTAGTTAGTCTGTTGAACTATAGACTATGAACAATTTATGGACCGACTTCAGACCAATTTGTCGAGTCCAGAGTTGCTCGAGTTCGTGACTGGAATAAATCTGTATAATCACATATTCTACATGATCACCCATGCATGGGCTAAACCACCAACAGCTCAGTAGAGGTTATAACTTTCATTTTTACCCTTCACATATTTAATCGTGGATTCATTGATACTTTTCATTAATTCGTAAAGTTATTTTACAGGATTTAATACTTTGATGCAGATAATTAACAAAAAGGCGAAGTGTCTCACTGAATCGCCTACTTATGCACAGTTATGACTGTTATGACTGCTGACATCGGCATGACAATTGTCTGAAAAATCCAGTTGAGGCCTAAACAACAATTAAAAAGGAATTTCTTTTGACTGTGGTCCTTAATTCTAAGAGTGCATTCATAACTTCTCTGCATAGCTACCTGAAGTATGTTGCTGAGTAGTTTCATGAGAGACTGGTCCTGCTGATAGTCGGAAGTCGGGTCAGACAAGTCAGACGACGCTAACGACTGACGAGGATCGGATTTCCGCAGATCAGTCTGTGCGATGTATCGGGAATGATGCTGTGATGTTACAGAAGGACTGACTATCCTCTTGCCAAAGCCGGCACCGCCCCATCCAAGCGTCTGTGCCCACTGCGCATGCACGACGCAGGTCACCGGAAGCATCAGTCCCAAGAAATACGTCGCAATCATCTTTTCTGCACAAACACGTAAGTCATCGGAAGGATGGAATAACTCAGAAAATTAAGAAACACCATACAAGGGCCGCTTTCACAAAACAGTTTAAGTGGAAGAGACGAAAAGGAAGGAGGGATAACATGGAGGAAAGGACAGCTTTCACATTTTAAGAACGCTTCAAACGCATTGTTATGTCAAAAACGTGTAATAAAATTGTAGTTCCTGTGTTTCCATTTTTTAAATTTCTTTAATTCTTTGCTTTTTTATAGTTTAACCTTACTAGTTAATGTAAAACATCTAGAATGAATTCACACGGAAAAGGAATGAGTCCTACAATATAAATTCCACTTTGTGACATGTTTTAGATTGCGTTGGTTAAGTATCAAGAAAGGCAACAATGCGATTTCCTTTTTTTTTCTTTTATTGTGTTCTTTCTTTCCATCTTTGCCCTTTTTTTACTTCCTTCTTTGTTTACGGTTTTGTCTCGTCAGAGTAGAGGTAGAAAATATGAGGTAGGAGAAGAGAGAGTCGAGGAGATTACTAGTGAGGACATCCCAGCTTCTGCTACTTGTTCTCATATTAATAACTCAGTGTGCGACTTCTACAATAACTCATAAAGGTCAGAATTATTACTATGCTATGATATCTTTCTAAGTTATATCTGTACTATGCAATCCTCAAAAAAGTATGGAAAGAAGTTATATTGTTTTGTTCCATGTGCATACACAAAAATGTTTTGCCAGCAAGATAATAAAGTCTAACACGTTGTCAATACATATGTCTTCTTGTACTCCAAATTAAATGAATTTTTTACAATAAAAATAACTATCTGTGATACTCCATTTCAAGATCGATCATTTAAAATAGATTTATGTGGTGTACATTTTAACAAATATATGTTTTGTTATCTTGTAGTAAAATCAACTGAAAGACTGTAACTGTAAAGGACGGAGAACTCACAGATCGGGATGTAGGTCAAAAGTTGGACAATCAGAAAAAATATTTATAAAATATATAGCAACCGGCAACGAATGTGGTTTTAACACAAGGAAACACCTGTTTGGTTGACTTTTTTCAATCTTTAAAGGGAAGTAATCGTTGGAGGAACAAGTCCTAAAGGTTCCAGTGTTGTCTCCCTTATGTATTTATTCATTTACGCACAAGGTTACAAATTAAGACACTACACTGGTTACCGCAGTGTTCGTCCCTGGGCTGTGGGTGCCGGGCCCATTACTAGAGGTCGTTTTACCCTCAGCCGGCGATTATAATAAACTTACAATGTCACCCACACCAGCAGAATAAGTAAAGGTTGTACCCTAACATTTTCAGGTTGTTGGGGGCTGGGGTGACCTCACTTTTCTCGGGGTCAGATTTTCGTGAGGGTGTTGCCCATCTCCTCTCCCTCCCGTCAGGTATACCCACCATTCCCGCCAGCTGGATCGACTGGTGGAAGACTGCTGCACTATTCGGGTACCGAACCAGCTCGTCCCTCAGTTCGGACGCCTAACCACTCGGCTATCCGCTTCTTGGATCCCATCAAAAATTCATATCACACAGAACCTTGCCTGGCAGTTCTTACTACTTATCCATATAGCTTGGGTTTTATCATTGTTTACCTGACATTCTTGCAAAAACGTTGATAATTTTAACACTTTCTGTGAACAATTTTTCACATCGTTCCAGACACAATGTTGTATCATCTGCGAATTGCGATAATAATTCCTTGTCTCGCACTTTCACTATTTTTCGCTATAAAAAATTTCATATCACAGCTAAAACAGACTCAACTCGTATGTTTTCTCACGATTAATACTTTCATAGCACGGTCTCGAGTTGGGTTCTTGGATTTAAGTTAAAAAAGAAACCATAAAAGGCAACGGAAAGAAAGAAAATCTATAAAGAAGAACGACGAAAAAAATGTGTTGTATTCATTAAACTGCCTTAGTACCTATTTGATTTTATTTTATGGTGTATGTCACCTGAGGGACAAAATACATTTTTCAAACGGAAACAAGCTGCTGCTAACAAGCAGCTCACATATTTTAAGATAAATTTTTCTGACTTCTTCTTTTAAATACATCCGTTTGACTTTAAATGTTTCTAGATAAGTTCGTGGTAACTTCTCAGAATATTGATAATTCTTCTAGCTTGCAAAGATCCTTTGAACATTCAAAGCCTGTACGTAATCATACTGCGGAACCAATATCCAGCGATGACGAGGTTGGCAATAAGCATCCTCGATAGGAAGAGAACGAAATGTATCCTCACCTTTTACTAAGGCACGACAAGACCAAACAGTGGATGTAGGAGGGACTGTCGCTCGCCAGTGTGATCCTCCTTAGTGAGGAATTCAAACCAGAAGACCAGTATTTAATGTTCTTGTACGCCCACCCATTGTCAGCTTTCCACCAATCGTCTCATGTATTCTCCTCCCCTCCCTCCATCCATCCTGCTCTCCCCTGTCCCCTCCTCCCCAGTCTAACCTTGCTAGACGAGGGGTTCTCACTCGGTTGAGCATCTTCAAGCCGTTTGGCAACCTGATATTTAAACTTTAAAGTAACACCGAAGGTAACAGAGAAAGAATTTGAAGTTTGCTTTTTTGTCGAGACATCAGAATGTCCTGCTAGAAACACTCCAGCTTCTGTAGTCCATTATTCAAGTAAACTAATAGGTAATAGTTGGAAGTTCTCAGATATCAGCATGGCCCAGAGACATAAGAAATCACATAGTTCATTTCGACACACGGATTGCACTGGTTTCTTTTAAAGACCAGACCGAATACTTTTCCACGCTCGAGCAGGATTTTGGAGTTTTGCAGGATGACAACATTTCATGAACGGTGTCCCACAAGACTTCAATTTACAGAGAATATAATTTTTGCCTATTTTCGTCGAAATATGTTTAAATAAAACGCTTGAACTATTCGGGGTGGTCTTGAAATGAATACAAGATAAGCACAGACTATAATACTATTTCAGATGTGTTTCACCTGTAATTAAGTTATTAATTTGTTTTTATACCATCAGGATGATTCTTGTATACGACGCGTCCTTCCCTCTTTGATTTTTTTTAACGAGTTATCAATAATGTTGTCAAATGTTAAAACTGTCCCAACACCAAATTTTTTTAAAATGCAAAAACACTTGTATCCAATTCTGCCATTTTATGACTTTATTAAAAATGTTCTGCTTTGTATTTTTTTAATTACTACGCAGCCTCCTTGTAAAAATTTTGTCAAAGTACCAGCAAAGAATATTTCAGCGTGGTTTGGCTATTTCTCTCAGCCATTATAATAATTACTTTTTTAAACAGTCACTATCTTGTTGATTGGTCCTTATTTTTTGTCTTTGACTGCCTGCTAATTGGGAAGAAGGAGGGACACTGAAGTTGTATACATTATTTACAATGGGACTTAGAAGTACTGAAGACACCACAGTAAATTTTCCAAAGGCAGAAAGTGAATAGGAATGTGAGTGAGCGTGTGTGAATGTTGTCTGTCAGGCATGAGAATAGCTTTGTGAAAAATAAGCAGGATTTCACCAGACTTCAAGAAGTGTAAACGATAGAAACTGGGAAAGCTTGTGTTTCCTGTCGACGTCAGCAGCATGGTCTATGGCAGAATTGTAAACTAATGCGAGAGAGATAACATTTTGACTGCACACGATTTATTTGCTTATTTTTCTCAATTTACCCATTCAACAGGAAACACGACTTAAAGAGTTTTTAAGAACATCGTGATGCCGAATGTCTCAAATTCTGTCTGGAACAAATCGGAGAGCAGGTTTTTTTTTCTGAAGGGTTGGGTGTGTGTGGATGAATATTGTCTAGAATTGGCTTTTATGCTTATTTGGAAAGTTCTTGAAGGTTCTTAAACCTTACTTTAATCAAACTTCCCAGAAAAAGTTTAAACTCTCATTTATGTATGCACGTTTATTTTTCAGTGGGTGTTGATATTTTCCCATGTATGTGAGAAGGATCCGCTTGCAGTTTGTAAGTATATACAAGTGAGTGTGCATACAAGACATGAGGATACTTTATCGCATCAACTGATTCTGGCACGTTCTTCCTCTCATATGTATGCTCAAGAGTGCCTGTCCGAGTAGATGTTTTCTTTTGTGTCCTTAGATATTTGATATGGAGTTAGGTACCAAACTGATAAAATAAACCTACTTATTTATATTCATGCAGGGTAGTGCAGAAAGGTAAAGCGACAAACACAAACAGACTGGTGAACCACATCATTAAACACAAGAGCGGATGAAGTTCTGAAGGTGTATCAATTGCAAAATATCAGTGTTTGTCAACCTGAGAAGGGCACTGATTAAAAAAAAATTTTGACAATTGCAAAGTATGGAGTTAAACAAACATATTTAGAGAAGGAACAGTCATTGGCAGGTGGAAGGCCCGCACCTTAGACCAGCAATCCGAATAGACAAACATTTTCGGCCATACATGGTACTTTGACCACAACTTCATAGACTTTAAAAAGCCTTCTGAGTGAGTTTTGCACGAGGAGCTATGGCACGTGATACGAAAAAAATTCAGCGTCGAAGAGGATCTCGTCCATCGAGGCGCTGTATAACCACTCAACAACCGCAGTACTGCTGAATAACCAAACGGCAGCTTTCTTTCACATCAAGGTTGCTCCCTATCTCATGTACTGCTAAACATTTTTCTGGAAAACATCATGCATGAGGACTTCCATAACCATCAAACTTTTATTTCCATCGCGGAAGGCCGATTTGCAGCTTCCATCTTGCAGGCGATATCGACCTGACAGCAGGCACCAGCAGGGAACTGCAAGACCTTACTGACAGACAGACAGACTGACAGACAACTCAAACGCATATGAGACCAGAACTGACAAGTCATAGCATTTTGCGACAGATATCTGCATGAATGGAGTATGGCTTGAAGAGATTTGAAGTACTTGGAGCCACCCTCTCATAGGACGGCAGCTCCACGACAGATTTCTGCGTCAGGATCGCAACAACAGCAACGACAATGCCTGACAAAACAATCATAGGGGTGGGGTGGAATTGTACATCGAAAGAGCTTGGTGAGTGTTGTAGGCCTTGGGCAACATCAGCGGTCGCCATAGCCTCTGAGAGATAGGGACCGTCACTACCTTCTTTTGGTTTGCGACAACTGGTGCAACGGTGTGTGTGTGTGTTACACGTGCGGCCAGACATAAACATATCAAGCCTGCTGTTAGAAGAAGGACTACCTGAAAGAAGAGAAAAATAAAGCAGATTTTTGTTTAAAAAAAACAAGACTTAGCATAGATTTACTGTTAGTGCCATAAAAAGCACAAAATTGACTTTACGTGGCTGAGGCAATTTTATGAAATAAAAACAGTTCAAGCTGTAAAATGCATTTAAAAATGTTCCTGGTGTGAATAGAAATACTTTTAAGCAAGAACCATAGCTTTCGATTGTTTGAATTCATGATCACAGGATAAAAGATGTTTTGTTACAGTCCAGGCGGCTACATTTTTCAGGCCACATCGCTAATCACATCATATCGGTGAGCCTCCATTGTGCGGCGCCTTTTCACGGGCGTGGACACGATCTGAATGCGTAAATAGCAGGCAAAAGAGTTTTCATTTCCTGCTGAGCCGATCTGCAAGTGCAAATTAGTTTATCTTCAGGACTGAATGTGCATGGAGGACAAAAAGTCTCCAGTTCTAGAAAGTCCGAAAGAGTGTAGACTTTTAGTTTGGACAGAAAGAACGAGAAGACAAAGCGATCGCACATGTGTAGAACAGATCTTCCAAGTTACCAATTACTCATCTAGAATTAGTCATTCACCGAACTAGTAATCTCGTCCAAGACAGACTTCCGTTTGCCTTTAAGGCATAAGCATGGCTACAGATGATACCCAAGAGATCATCTATGCCGACGTCTATGTCCACCAAAGACCAAGCTGTCTCAGTTGTTTACTGTTCCCAGTAAGTCTGGAGACTACTGTCACACGATGCTGACCTCTTTACTAGCATTTCCACCTCACCTTATTGGCCGATGGTACTAATCCTCCAAACATTACTAACTCCTAACTTAAGCTTAAATTCCTGGTAGGGTGTATTTTTTAATGGCTGGATAAAGCTGAGTGTAAGATATTGCCCCAAACCTGGGTGAGCGCCTTCATTCTGTTCTCGAGATACACATCTACAAACTACACTATGCACAGAAAGAGGTCATCACCACTGACTTCATGATTGTACAAAGAAACACGAAGGCCTCAGCTAATTGAAGAATTTGAATCATACGTAAATTATCCGTTACTGTGTACAAACGTGAAGTCACGAGCAGAAAAATCTCGCACGTTCAGCAAATAAAGCCTTTGAATCTTTAACATTTTTGTTGTTATAACACAAACTACTTTAACCCAAAAGACAGTGAAATCGTGATATAACTATATTTATGTAAATATATGCAAAGCGTGACAATTCTTCACAGCTGGAGACATTTTCAGAGGACACTTGTCTTTTGCCAACGCCATTAGCTTGATTGCCCTTCTCTCTCCTGTGTTGGACAAATGGTCGAAAGCTCTCGCTGGCGCTTGTGAAAAGCTTGGATCCTTAATCGTGAATAAAGAGAAGTAAGTGAACTAAAGGGCGGTGGCCTGGATGCTTTTTGTGGGCAAGAAATCCGCACTTGGAAGGAATGGAAGGATAAACAAATCGATGGATACATTGACCGGTGGAGAGCCGTACACTAGATAACCAGAGAAGTAGTTCCTGCAACTCGATGTGTTCTTGCTCAGTATTGCTTCATCTGACAGTATCCGATACTAATATCCCGCTTGTGTTGTGTTTGTCTGTGATTGTTATGTTTGTTTGTGAATTTTGGTTTCTTGGTTCATAAATTATTCAAAGGACTATGTGCAAGGATCTGCTTACATGGACTTAGGACCTCGCACGCGCTTTTAGAGTGCAAAACAGCATAGAAACAGAAAACTATCAAATATCAAATTACATTAAACGCTAATAACCTTCTCAATCAAGCTAAAGGCTACGACACACTGTACTAACTGTAAAGATAGTAACAAACCATTTAAATTCTAGACTTATATTAAAAAAACCAATGTTAAAAGGGAAGCAGACTGACATCCCACCCACTAAAAGGAGTTAAATGTAACATTCTAAATGTCTACTTGTAAACATAATCCCAAATTCTAATAATTATTATAGAATATCGACAAAATAAGAAAAAGATCAAGAGGAAAATAATACTCAAGAGGTAGTATTCATTTAACAATAATTCTAAAACAAACAAACTAACAAACTGAAGATAGGGTAACAGAACAAATGAAAGGGGAGATTACAGTATGAACAAAAATATAGTAGAAATGACAGAAGAGCTAAATGGTTGTCTAGACATATAGGAACACTTAAACGGATATGATCTGGAATCCATTACTGAGAGCGGCAGGCCTCCTTGAACATGAGAAGAAGGAATAGCAACTGGGGGAGAGCACTATCCAAACCCGAACCCAACATCAAGAAGGTCTGTGGATGTTTGAGTGTGAGAGATGTCTTGTGTGTTAATGCTTCTAGGTATAAAGATTGGGAATGTAGTTTACACCCTCATATAATTCAGATAAAAATGAGTAGGTGTAGCAATAATAGCACGCAATCACATGTCTTCCTGATATAAGATACAAACAGATTGAAACTACTGAATGTATCCCTGCCTTCAACCCAACAACGAGCGTGAATGTACATGTTGAACATTTACAGTTTTACTCTGCCTACTGGTCATAGATAATAGTATATTGTCACATCTACAACTAATGAAAATATCCACTGGTATATATTGTTCTGCGGACTGTTTCACATTGTAAGTATTATGGTTGAGCCTCATGTTTGCTGAATGTAGATATTCTCCTAAGGAACAAAGGAGGATTAATTTGCTCACAAGCTGAGATTGAAAATATTGTCCTCTTAATCCACAGGAAGTATAGGGACAAAAGACATGCAGATGACTGAATCTCGTGCTGACTGAATCCCAATCCGCAAAAATGCAGGATGAAAACTCCTCTTAACGATCCCTCCCCAGCGGGTCCCGTTACTTTCGCACGTGAAGACCAACTTGTTTTTCTCACAACACGGAGGGCTTTACTTACTTTGTTCATGCCTCCCTTTAAATCAATATTTTCTTGTCGGTAGATATTTTATAATTCCTTCAAACAGCCTACACACTCAGCAACTTAAAACAAAGAAAATAAAATAGAAAATCAGTCGCCAAGACAAAAGGATCGATAGATTAAACTTTTCTTCGCTGAAACTAAGTATGATTTGTAAATAGTGAAATTCATAATTAACGAGGGAAATCAATACCATTAGCAGCATTGCGCGAATCACTCTGCCGATTGAACAGAAGATTCCAGAACAGCAGAAGCACGTGACCAGACGGCACAAACGTCACGTTCTCTGAAGATACCTGTAGACACACACGTCACGTACTGTGAAGATAACTGCAGACAGAAAACGTGACGAACAGAAAAGATTTCTGTAGACACGAATGTTTGAAGCTGAGTGTAGACAACAACAACAACAACAACAACAACAACAACAGCAGCAGCAGCAGCAGCAGCAACAACAACAACAACAACAACCGTGACGCACTGTAAATATCGACACGTCATGTACTGTGAAAAGATAGATGTAGACACAAACGTCACGAGCCGTAAAGAGAGCTGTAGACACAAGAGAGATAATAAAAATGCCCCACTCCTATTTTCATGTTTAGCTTAGTTTTAAAGTCATCAGCAGAATGTGTTGAGATTTTAGCCGTTAACAGTTTAAAATGTTCTTGAAGAAGTCGTTACTGTTGGTCTCAGGTAAACTTGATGACACGCTTTCTTGGTATTTTTAACAATTTCCTTCTTAGCTTTTTTATATTTTTCCTGATTATTTTATAAGCAGTCAGGAGGAAACATGTTCCAAGACTTTGTCAACGCAAGTTAACAAATAACAAAAATCACTTTCCCCTCAAATAGCAATGGCCTGTTCCTCAAGAGTTCAAACAACGAGCGGCATATGGCAAGAATTAGGTTTATGGATCCTTCTGTAAAATCTGAAGACATTTTTTTGTTCACAAAACTCTTTTTTTCAATTGGGGAAGTGGATAGTCGAGTGGTGAGAGAATGGACGCTCGAACTGAGAGTGCGCTAGTTCAATTCCCGTTTAACTCAGCAAATTTTCCTCAGTATACATCTGGCGAGAATGAGTTCCCGAGACGGAAGAATACTTGGACGAATGTAACTGTTACTTTGTGTTTGAAGATTTTCCGCCTCCGTTCCCCTTTACAAGTCATTGTACAAGATGTAGTAATTGTACTGAGATGGCCAATGAGGTCCAAGAATCGATATGATGAATGGAACCCATCCCGCTTTATACTCCCAGAAATAAGACGTGGCTGTCTGGAGTGTCAGCGAATATCATATTTCTTATGTTTTGTTGTTTGTCCTTAGCGATGAGTATTTAATGTTTAATTTCTGAAGCTCACGTGATCTGCTAAAGATCTATGCTTTTATACCACTTGCCCGTCCTTCTTTGCCCATTCTCTTTTTAACGCTTTCCAGAAAATGGTATCGGAACCGTTTTCAGCAGATAAAGCTGATCTATTTTAATATTTTAAATAATACATACTTAAAGAAATTCCATACGCCTTTTACATATACATGGATCGACGGCTTGAAATTTATCAAAGTGTGGACCAGAACTTCCACTTGGTTGGAGTCTCCAAAAGAAAAGCTATTCTGGGAAACCAGCATGCGTCCGTACTGAACTATGGGAAGACATGGCGCCCACATCAAAGCCCATGTCACACACGAATTATCGTCTATCCTAAAAAAAAGAGGAAAAGTGGATCAATAGGACCAATCACAGACCGGCAGGGTGTCCACCCAGGTAATCGACTTCCGGTGCCTTATCGTCTGGGCGCTGGTACCCAGCTGGCACGCCATATTGACCGACTGTCAGCAGCATGCACGTGACAATGAGTGGTTTGACATCTTCTGCGTCAGTTGGCTTCTGCTAAAGAGGTCTAAGTTTTTTTGACCACCAGTCATCTCCGTCGATAAGTTTCAGGATATTGAGAAATCTATTCCAGAAGAAAAAGCAAAGAAAAACGCTTAACAGTAAGTTCAAGCTTTGGGGTGGTTTCATGACAGAAATGTTGGGTAGGTACGGACACGGCTATGCACACTTGTATCTCATATACTTCTGTTTGACGACCCGCTGAGGACCTGTCTCCCCGCCGTCGTTGCCACCGTTGCGGGCAGAGACCTCGACCATTGTGCCCGAGGACATGCTAACTCGCTGGCTGTGCTGCTCTTGCCTTCAGTCCCAGGACCGGCCGAGATAGGAACCAGAAAACTGCATCCACTTCTGTGACGGAGATGTCATGGAAGTATCATGAAGCTTGTTTTTAGCTACAGACTTGAATTTAAAGTGATTAGAAACGTTTTATATTATCTTTTACATTTCCAAGCACCAAATATAGTGAGCTAACAGCAGAAAGAAAGAAAAAGGGAGGAAAAAAGACAAGAAACCTAGTTTTCTTTTTTTCAGTTTCACACAAGACATTAGTGGCAATGTTTTAACTCGTGTGACGAACTACTCTCTCTCTCACCTGTGTGGGCCGAGAAGTGAGAACAAGAAGGGACAACATACAATAAGCTTTACATCCGAAGGAGCAAGTTCTGGATGCTGTGGCCGGGAGGAACGATGGACAAAGGAGGCGAAGTCCGGACATCTTGCCAGCGACAGGTAAGAAGCAGTGTCGCCTTAAACATCTGTTTCTGTTCTCTGAAGATGTGCTGGTGAGACAAGCGGCTAAAGATAATTATTTTTATTTCCACTGCTTTCTTCTTGGAAGCCTAAATAACTGAATGAAGCCTCCTTTGTCATCACTCGATACTGATACACAAAAAACACGAAATAAAAAAGAAATTTTTAAGTTTTGACAACTCTCTGTTTACTTCTCTCGCTCCTCCACCCGCTCTCTTCCCTTTTAAAGTCTGTTTGATATCTCTCTTTTTCGTCTTTTTATCTCTTTAAACGGTTTCTCCAAGTGTACAAAGACTGGTTCTCACGGAACCGGCATGATCACATATCTAGAAATGACAGATTTACAGAATTTTTAAATTTGATACTTCGCTTGAATCTTATGTTCACCGTATAACTAATAAACACTTTCGAGACATTTTGATTCATTTCAGGATCGATGCTTCTGAAATTCACACTCGTAGATGTAGATATAGATATTCTGGTCCAACGCTCAGTTACTCAGAGGCTCCAACCTCGACGACGACATACACTTTTTATTCGTGTGCACATCACTGAATGATCAGACTAAAATGTTTACCTGAAAAATATAGGAACACTTACCACAATATACTTACAAATATTCTGATAGCTATTGTTTGCACAATATTGCCAGATTGATATTCTACGGATTTGAACGAAAAAGGGAAGAGTTGATGTGATATAATAATGTATGCCCCTGTTAGAGTTGATGCAATATAACTATGTATGTGTGTTCAAGAAGTAGACATACCCAGAGAAGGTGATAAGTAGAATGATGAACACGAAGGTTTACTGAAAAGAACTGGATGTAATAATTCTGTAAGCCAGACACCCAACCTTGTGCTTCGATGAAAGAACATCAGATTGGTTACCGCATACAACATCAGTGACCCATGTCCAAGCATGAGAAACACATAAGATATTAAAATTTGTTTTATTACCTATAGCGACATATTTTCGATAGATTTTCAGTCTTTATTTATCCCTATGAGTTAAGGTCGTCAAACCTAGTTTTTATTTAGTTAACTGTTTATTAATAATTATCAAATAACATTCTACTTAAGTGTTTACAATGCAAACTCATATCTGCGTGGTAAGATCTGTCTGTTTTGTCTTGCAGATGCTACACTGGCTGCTATGTTTATTGACATCATTCTCTGGTATTGGTAAGTACAGAACGCGAAGAATGAGGAAAAGCAAGTTTAAGGGAAAAGACTGTGAATAGTTGGAATTGTAGTAATATGTGTAACCCCAGGTAATGTTTGGAAAATATACAAAGCTCGGGCATTAAACAAATTTAGTCACGTTTTAAGAACAAATTATGTTTTTGTCATATTTTGATTGACAGAAGCCTGAACAGCCAATATCGTGTTCTACAAATCATTTCTCTATATAGAAACGATCATGACTAGGGTGACACGAGTGTAAAAGACTATCAGGTAGCCTGGCCTTGGTTTCTAGAGGAGACCCAGTTGCAGCAACTTGTGTTCCTCCGCGTGTGGAGCTTCTGTAACTGTCCCACAATAAAGTGCATGGCAGACGACACAACAAAGGGTCGGTGGAGAGATCGATTCTTGCATTGCACACCTTTTATCTGACAAGTGTGCAGGGATTTGTTCTGAACAGTCCTACACAGATCAGGTGCGAAGGAAAGGGAAGCAGCTGACTTCTGAATGCTTTTGCGAAACTATGGTTACTTGAACATGTGAAACGGTCATAGTTTGAACTTTTGAAGACGGAAAAGAATAAAAGATAAGGAAAAAGTGAGTTAGTTCCGAAGACACGAAAAATAAATGAGTTTTTCCTGTTAAGTAGTGCTTACAAGTAGCTGCAAAAACATTGCATCCTGATCGGGACTGATAGAGCATCTGTTCAGGATTACGAAATCCTGCTCTTAGTTTGTAATTTGAGTAAACAAAGATATAATCAACTTCAAGCTTTGGATACAGAGGGTAGTTGGGAGGGAGGGAGAAAGAGAAAGGAAGGAAGAACAAGATACAAAAGAGAAAAGGAAGAAAAAAAGTAAAGGCTAGAAACGAAGAAAAATACAACGCAAAGAGGAACGAAAGAACAAACAAACATGTAAAACGAAGTAAATAAAATCAATAAATCAATAAATAAAAGCGATAAAGGAGGGGCAGTTTCTTTTGTCTGTAGTTTTTCACCATCTAGCTCAACTGTTAGAGAGCTGGAACACATGGCTCAAGTTTTACACATTCTAAACTTAAGACGAGAAGGAACTTCAGTAATTAGTCCGACTAGCAACAGTCTGCTGCTCCTACTACTGAAAAATAACATTTTTGTTCATCTGTCATCTGGTTGTGAGCAACACTTGAACCTTCTGTGTCATCAGACAATCAGCCAAACAGGTCTTTGATAAAGACAGAAATGTGTTTGTTTCATAAATGAAGTATACTCCAAACTTCAACTAAATCAACCCTGGCAAAAAATTGGAAGTAGTAAAGTATGAGTTATTAACTGAATAAAACATCTTACCTTAGAGTAACTCGAGCTCCACGTAGTGGGTGGATGGAAATGGCACCTACCCCGATATCATGGCGTGGCGTGATATATTTACAATTTTAGACTTTGAGTTTTACAGTTTTTTACACAAACTTTTAAATTTATTAGTTTTCTTTGAATCTTTCATTTTACATTAGTTAGAGAACCCGAGGAGTACTTATATATATGTATTGCAGCTTACCACCCCACCCACCTTTGCTGTCATCCACTCTCACTCTTGTCACTCCGCCGTTTGTCTTTGCTGTCATCCACTCTCACTCTTGTCACTCAGCTGTTTGTCTTTGCTGTCATCCACTCTCACTCTTGTCACTCAGCTGTTTGTCTTTGCTGTCATCCACTCTCACTCCTGTCACTCCGCTGTTTGTCTTTGCTGTCCAGGAGTGTGTGTGGAGCAGCCGGCGAGCGCGACATTAATTCTTGTCACCGACACCAAGACTTGGAGCGAGGCACAGATGGTGTGTGAGATGATGGGGGGAGATCTTGCATCTCCGGATACCTCCCACAAAATGACCGTATTCCTCCATTTTCTACAACTCTGGAAGTCTCCAACCTGGATTGTGTAAGAAAAACATATCATTTCTATATATATATATTGAAAGTTATATAAATAGTAAAAGAATGGTACACGGACGTTTCACCGCCGGACGTTTCACCGCCGGACGTTTTGGCGCGGGGCACTTCATTTCGGCATTTCACACGGGACCTTTAGCCGAAGTCAAGTGTGTGACGCCCCTTAGCTCACACATTTCTCTCGCCATTGTATCAATGTTTTTTCTCAAAGCTGTTGCGCATAATCTGTGACAATCAAAGTGAACTGTCTGTGAAGTCTGTGTGTA
>SRHC01002994.1:127873-141080 GCA_004794325.1 Pomacea maculata | reverse complement strand
ATACTCTATATATAGTATATATACTGGCGGGCGGGCCAGCGGGCGGGCCGGTCTTAGACAGGAGGCGGGCCGGATCCGGCCCGCGGGCCGCCCGTTGATCAGGTCTCACATAGATGATGACAATTTGTTATGTTGTTTGCCTACAGGTGAATGAACAGATAGTAGTATCAGCTGACAAAGTACTAGGAGGATGAAGAAACTGCAGTTGAGACACATTTCGTTGCAGTCTGCAATGCCAACGCATTATATATACAAGACATATAAAGTATTGAAATTTCATTGGCCATTTGACTGAGATCCAAACTGCCATGATAATGTATCTTTACTCCTAACTGTGTGTTAAATGTCTGTATGAGTATGTATGCCTGCCCTTGAAAGCAAAAGAAACATTTCTGTCTTGGGTCTCCTCGACAGACAATAAAGTCTGATTTGATTTGATTTGTGCTTCGGCAGTTCGTATAGGCCAGCAATGTCGACTGCATTTAATTTTGGCTTCGTATACGACACTGATTGTTGTGGTGCAGGCGAAGTTATTTTCTTGTCCAAACTGTCGGGAAAATAGAGTTCTATTTCTAATACTTCGGACAATGGCGTGGAGACTTCTTTGTCCTCCACCTGAGCAAACGGCCATTAAATTGTGTACCACGTGATAGCTCTCTATACAAATTTCAACACATGGGCAGTAACTCTCGTAAAAAGACAATACGGAGTTGTTGTTCTTAGTGATCAAAACTGATTTCAAACTTCTAGACTCGAGACTCTAGAGTCATGGTTTCATGGTGTGACTACGTACACTTCTACGTCCACAAGTTCCACCTACACGGTATGCCTCATTCCTCTAATTCTGAGCACGGACAGACATGATTTATTTATTTTACTTCCTTGTTTCTGTTCTGAGACGTAAAATGACTTGATTTTCAGCAGTTTGTCCGACCCACTAAAGATGGCGACGGTTTTACTCAATATAGCCAGTACCGCATCATCTTAGATAAAAAAAAGCGTAAAATTCAGTAATTTTACAGAATTTCCTACTGAGTAAGAACCTACGTGTTTAAAGAAAGCCGCAGCAGTAAAAGCTTTTCTCTTTCATTCTAATAGAGAGAGCGGCGAAGTGAAATCTCCATTGCTTTTAAATGTTTGCTTATAATTTCCATGACAACTGAATGATTACAATTGTCATGTTTCAGGTCTGATAAGATTACAACAGACTCAGGAGGTCTTCTATTGTCACTAGGAAGAATAGAGTTGATGAAGCTGAGATCTTGAGCTTCATGGAAAGTTAGTCAACAGTAAGTGTAAAAGTACTTTTACCCAAAAGACAATAAATACAATCAGTAATTTTTGGAGAGCACAAAGATATGTTTGCCATGAAGAGCGAGATGGAGGTCCCATGTACACTCATAAAGACTGAAACGAAATATATGTGTGAGGCAGAAGAAGACTTAAGCAATAATGTAATACCTAAAGCAGAAAGTTCATTTTGCTCTGATTATAATGAGACAAAATGTTTACAGAATGATTGCATGCAGCATGACAGTATCTTTGCCCGAGAACTCCATTTTATAAAAATTGATCCAGCTGCCCAGACAAACTGGAGGTGTGAGAATGTTCCGAAAGTGGAGATGAATTCTCAAGATTCCACTTCCTTCATTAAAATTGAACAGCAAGACAGTCACATTGTGAAGATGGAATGGCCACATATGACTGAGCACAATCATATAGTAAAGACTGAGAGATCATGGCCTGGTCAGGATGTAATTTCTCAACTTGATAGTGATAATGAATTTTATTGGAACTGCCAAGGCGATACTTATGAAGTGAAGACACAGTATGCAAAAAGACCAGTCACTTCTGAGGTCAAGCATGAAGCTCCCTCTGGTCAAGGCGTTGGTTCTGCAGTAAAGTCAGAGCAGACAAAATCACACACTCAGTCCACAATAATGGAGCACTTGAATGCACAGAGTGTACCACAGGAGGTGGAGTGGAATTGCAGTGAAAATAAAGATATTTTAGCATGTATATCATCACCTGAACTTCAAGATATGGATGTTGCTGGATGTAAAAATACACAGGTGATGGATATTGTGACTGAAAGTCCTCAGCATGAGAGAAATGTAAATGTGACAGAAGCAAGTTTCAGTACTGAGTCAGAAAAACAGCACCCTAGTAGTGATATTGAATCTGAGAAGTGCAAAGTGTGTATTTCTTCATTTCATTTTCCATCCTTGCACAAAAAACACATGTCGGACCACACTGGTAAACCTCACAAGTGCAGAGGATGTAAAGCTGCCTTCAAAAGATTATCTGATTTGAAAAGTCATATGCGGGCTCACCGTGATAAGAGGCCTCACCAGTGCAGTGTATGTAAAGCTGCATTTAAAAGATCATATGCTTTAAAAGAGCACATGACGGTTCACAATGATGAGAAGCCTCACCAGTGCAGTATATGTAAAGCTGCATTTAAAAAATTATCCCATTTGAAACGACATAAGCAGGTTCACAGGGATGAGAAGTCTCACCAGTGCAGTGTGTGTAAAGCTGCATTTAAAAGATTACCCGATTTGAAACGACATAAGCAGGTTCACAGGGATGAGAGGCCTCACCAGTGCAGTGTATGTAAAGCTGCATTTAAAAGATCAGATGTTTTAAAAGAGCACATGGAGGTTCACACTGATGAGAGGCCTCACCAGTGCAGTGCATGTAAAGCTTCCTTTAAAAGATTATCCGATTTGAAAGGACATATGCAGGTTCACAGGGATGAGAGGCCTCACCAGTGCAGTGTATGTAAAGCTGCATTTAAAAGATTATCCGATTTGAAACAACATATGCAGGCTCACAGGGATGAGAGGCCTCACCAGTGCAGTGTATGTAAAGCTGCATTTAAAAGATTATCCGATTTGAAACAACATATGCAGGCTCACAGGGATGAGAGGCCTCACCAGTGCAGTATATGTAAAGCTGCATTTAAAAAATTATCTTATTTGAAACAACATAAGCAGGTTCACAGGGATGAGAAGTCTCACCAGTGCAGTGTGTGTAAAGCTGCATTTAAAAGATTACCCGATTTGAAACGACATAAGCAGGTTCACAGGGATGAGAGGCCTCACCAGTGCAGTGTATGTAAAGCTGCATTTAAAAGATCAGATGTTTTAAAAGAGCACATGGAGGTTCACACTGATGAGAGGCCTCACCAGTGCAGTGCATGTAAAGCTTCGTTTAAAAGACTATCTGATTTGAAAGGACATATGCAGGTTCACAGGGATGAGAGGCCTCACCAGTGCTGTGCATGTAAAGCTGCATTTAAACGATTATCCGATTTGAAAGGACATATGCAGGTTCACAGGGATGAGAGGCCTCACCAGTGCAGTGTATGTAAAGCTGCATTTAAAAGATCATCCGATTTGAAACAACATATGCAGGCTCACAGGGATGAGAGGCCTCACCAGTGCAGTATATGTAAAGCTGCATTTAAAAGATTATCCCATTTGAAACAACATAAGCAGGTTCACAGGGATGAGAAGTCTCACCAGTGCAGTGTGTGTAAAGCTGCATTTAAAAGATTACCCGATTTGAAACGACATAAGCAGGTTCACAGGGATGAGAGGCCTCACCAGTGCAGTGTATGTAAAGCTGCATTTAAAAGATCAGATGTTTTAAAAGAGCACATGGAGGTTCACAGGGATGAGAGGCCTCACCAGTGCAGTGCATGTAAAGCTGCATTTAAACGATTATCCGATTTGAAAGGACATATGCAGGCTCACAGGGATGAGAGGCCTCACCAGTGCAGTGTATGTAAAGCTGCATTTAAAAGATTATCCCATTCGAAAGGACATATGCAGGTTCACAGGGATGAGAAGCCTTAGCAGCGCAGTGTATGTAAAGCTGCATTTAAAAGATTATCCGATTTGAAACAACATAGGCAAATCCACGGTAACAAGAAGCCTTACCAGTGCAACAAATGTAAATCTGCCTTCAAAAAATTAAATGCTTGGAAACAGCAGGACAGGATCACAGTGATAAGCCTCACAAGTGCAGTGTGTGTAACATTGCCTTCAAAAGTTTATTTCATTTGAAACAGCATATGCAGTTTCATAGAAATAACAAATCTTACCGTTGAAGTGTGTGTTAATCTGCTTTTAACTTCTTTAATTGGTTTGAAAAACACACAATCTAATTCATAATTATATTGAATCTTACCCGTGCAGTATGTAAAGCTTCTTTTAGACTGCTATCTACTTTCAAAAGACACAAGGTTATTCTAAACCTCACTAGTCTGATGTGTCTAAAGCTGCTTTCAAGTCCTCACCTGCTTAGAAAATGCACATGCTAATCTACAGTGATGTGTCAAGTGCATTGTGTGTAAAGTTGCTTTTAGGTGTTCATCTACTTTAAAAACACAGATGATGACCTATGATGGTCTTTGCTGTTACCTGTGCATGCTAGGTAAGGCTGCTTTGAAGTTCTTATCAAGTTATCATCCTTGCAAACTGTGGAAAGCTGATTTTAGATGATCTATTTTGAAAACAGAAAGGCTGATCCCTAGAGGTGTTGAACCTTACTAGTGCCATATTTGTAATGCTGGGATTAGGTCATTCAATTTCAAACAACACATGATCATTTGTTGCTGTGTTACACCTCACCAGTGCAGTTTGTGTAAAGCTGTTTCAGGTCATTTCTTTGGCTTAAAATATGACATTGTGATTCACTGTGATTCTAAACCTCCTCAGTTCACTTCAAGAGACTATTTGAGAGCAGATTATTTAAAAATGCATATAATAAGCTACAGAGATGAGAGATGTTAAACCTTACCTTTGCAGTGTGTGTAAAGCTGCTTTAAGGGACTCCATCAGATACAGGTATCACCTGGCTGTAAGAAATTTATCAATGATTAAAATTTGCAGCTGTTTAAAGTATGTTATCATATTTACATATACTGGTATATTCAACATTTTTGTATTATTTAATCACAGCTAATGTGCTAAAATTAAGGGATGGGAGCTGGGGTTGTGTGTGGGGGGGGGGGGGGGGAGAGGAGAAGAAAATAGTAATTGATGGAAAGGAAGTCAGAGAGTTGAATGGGGCAAATAATTTATTTATTTAGACATTGAGGCACTCATCTTGGTTTTCCTATTGTTGACTTTTCCTTGTATTTATTTTCTTGTGGATTGATTTGTCTTTATTTCTTTTTCAAATTATTTGTTTTGCTGCAAAATGAAGTTCTTCCTATAGCATTTGTTAAACAGAAAGTATTACTTTTTATTTAAAGTATCTAATACAGTGGGTTTTAGATATGGTGATTTGCATTTATTGCATGGACACTGTTTTACTGACTTTTTTTTAAAGTTTGAATGTTTGCAGAGCACTGCAATTGACATAGACCTAGTAAAGGCAAAATGTTTGGATAGAAGGCTTTTTAGCTTCCTGATTCTTTTTGCTCATTGGAATTGATGGCATAATAATTGCAATCTGTTTTTTTTAATGAGTATCCCTTGATATGCATATGCAGATCCTGTTCCTACTGGAGGATAAATTACTCCAAATGACTGAATAATTGACATCTGCTTGTAAGAATTTCGTATTCTGAATTAATTGCAAAATTTATGTTTGCAGTGTTCAAAGAATGAAACAATTTTCAGCAGATACATTGTTTTGTTTGTTTGACTTTTATGATAAACATGTGACATTCCTAGTTCTAGTTCTTAGAGCATGAATTTGCAGGTTTTCTTTTTGAGATATTTTGCAATGAATATGTTGGACTGGTGTTCATTAAAGAAACTATCAATTGCAATATGAATGATTTTTCTTTATTTTGCAAAATGGTAATTAATAAAAGCAATTCAAGAAAATTACTTAAGGGGCCTTCAAGGAGTTGTCATTGAGCAATAGCAGAGAAGAAGAGAGAATGAATGAAAGAAGGAAATAAAAATGTCACATTCATCTCATATCACATTCATCTTTCCGTGTGACATTTTTTAGACATAACTATAAGCACTCTTAAAAATTAACTTTATTATTATTAGCGATTGATCCTTGATGTGGTCTTGTAACTAGTGATGTTCATATGTATGAGTAGTATGTATGTGTGCATGATGTATACTTGCATATGTTGTAGGCTGATAAGTAGGGATACACTAGCCTTGACCACCTCTTAAGTAAATGGAGGACAACAAATGTAGAGTTCACAAACGTCTTGTATATACTAGTTATATCTCAATTCCGTCTACAGGAACCTTTTCTAGCAAAATGAAAGTTGATAGTCATGAAAGTCCAGCGGTGTGAGTGGAAACAGGTGAGCTTATGCAATAAGGAGGGGGACACCGTAGCTGTCTGCTTTATGTCCTGTCTCCTTTTCCAATCAATTTGCAGGTGTTGCCTTAAAACAGCGCAGACGATCTCTTGAGCTTGTTTCATTTTGCCAGTCCTAAATGTTTGCCTTATTTCTTTTGGAGATGCACTGCAAATTTCTATAACGTTCGCATTCCTTAGCAGGCTGGATATTTCATTTACAAATGAGTTTATGTAAAATTATACATTACAGTTAAAGGTTTCAGCTTGTGTGACCTGACTGCTTTGTCGTCTGCTAATAGTTTTCTTTACCAGCTTAACCACTTTGGATTACAAGGTCGCTGGTTCAATCACTGAATGGATCAACTCCTGCTTTTGCAACTATAGGGGACTTCGTTTATCAGAAAAGTAAAAAACTGGGACAAAGAAGAGGATTAATCCTCTTGGCTATTGCCCTAGACACGATGAACCACTTTCACTGCACCTTTAGCTGTGGCCTCTTGGCTATGAAATCCCATACCCTTGTACTCTTCTACTTTTAATATTTTACATTTTAGCCTCAGCGCTTATTTTCATTAAGCACAGTGGACACAATGGTACCCTTCGTCTTCCAGTTCCAACTCAATGCGTGAATGATCGCACACGGCCTGCTGGACCAAAAAAAAAATCTGTGCGTAGAAATGATGTGGGTTTGTCTCCCGTGCATCGAGTAGGACGTGCAGACAAGAGTGATCTAATCACGTGATATACTACCTATCAATATATGATGGACTCTGTGAGCGTCAGTGTGTGTGCGTGTGTGCGTGCACGAGTTTACCTGTGCGTTTGTCTCCATTTATGTTATCGATCCATGCGTTTTTGAGTATTTGTTTATTTAGCTGATAGAAGCATTTGGAAGTACGGATACCACCGATGAGCCAGATTGTCGTGTGTATGTGTTTCACATCTCTTGTATATTTATTAAATTTGTTTCTTTACACCAGACCTGGGCAAGGGCCGGCCCGCCTCCTGTCTCTGACCGGTCCTGCCCGCTGGCCCGCCCGCTAGTTTATATACTATATATACAGTATTGCGTGAAACTGAGTTAACTATATTAGTCCGGCCCTCTAAAACCATCCCAATTTCTCATGCGACCCCTTGGGAAAATTAATTGCCCAACCCTGGATTAGGACGAGAGATGTGCCAAGAGGTGTTAGGCAATTAGAGACAGATGTGAGAAGAATTAAAAGTCGCCTCGTCACGGTCCTTTTCTAACACCATTGCAGTCATCTTTCCTTCCTGGGTTGAGGCAAGCAGCAAATCATTCTTCGTATTTCTATATGACTGCTTCATTGCCGGACGGACTCCAAGCAACCAACCATCGTAATTAAAAGAACTGGTAAGTGCTTCCCCCTTCTGTCCATCTCCCCCCTCAACCCCTATACACCAGCTGCATAGACTACACGTCCTCACAGTCCTCTCTGCATTGATCAAAACATACTAAAAAAACATTTATCTATTTTTTCTGGCCAGAACAAAAAGTTTCTGCAGGTATTCGATCGAGGATGCAATGGTGTGAATAATTGTTGCAGAATCCCTGTTTCTTGTTTCACAGCTCAACACACCTTGACAGGCTGGTGGTCGTGAGGGTTGGCATTCTAACAAATCGCAAATCTTATGGACCTGAACCGCTCAAATATATTTCCTGATTTCTTGTTTGTTGTTGTTGTTTGTTTGTTTTTTTGCCAGTACCTCCCATTAACCTCAGGTAGAAAAAAAAGTATAACATAAAATCTACACAAAACCCAGCAAAATATACACAACTAAAATACAACAAAACAAAACAAATCCCCAGCAAGTATAATAGGAAGAGAAAATACTAGACAAGCAATAATCAAGGAGGCAGTGTGAAGCATGCCAGAAGAGAAGACAAGATGGTAAAGATTGAGGGAGCATCGCAGGTCGATGTGTGTACACACTGTGGCATCTAGAGATTGCACGTGCGATTGCATGCCCCGCCTGCCTCCTTCTGTTCTTACCTGTCTTTACCTTGCTGTCTGCCATCTTTGTTTAACCAAGATCCATTTCAAATGTCCGTGAAATGTTAATCCAAGACAGCTCTGGGATAATGGAGAACGATCCTTTGTGCTGTTAAGAAAGTGATGATTTGATGATCCATCCTCCGATAACATTTGATGATGATGATGATTGATGATTGATGATGATTTGTTTACCAGAGAAAAAGAATGCAAACTTGACGGAGATGTAGAGTGAAAGGTAGAGATAGGTCATAGGTCACACGGCGCTACCATTTGTCTTTCGACTGTTAACGACTTTACAGACTGCAGGCATCAAATATAAACTTTGAAAACTGAAATTGAAATTGAAGTTTTTATAATTTGACATTTATTGGCTTATATGTCGTTTTGTTTCCATGGATAACGATGTTTTTGAACTGAACTTTCTTATTTGTCGTCTGGAGCACTGGGATATATATATCAATGATATGTATATGATGTTAATTCTTGGTCAACAACAACGCCTTGTTCTTAAAAAAATATGATGCTGCTTACGATAGCTGTGCTCACTGTTGACTATCATGTAGTTTATATCAAGAATTTGCAATATATTTTAGTATGCTTTGAATGGAGGTTAACTTTAAGCAACTAATTAAAATCGAGGGTTGAGTCGGAATTATGCTTTACTGCAAATATTTGTACAAAATGTGGTCGTCTGTTCATTCGGGCTGAAGTTGGTACATAGATAAGTATCTGGTGACAATATTGAATAAACAACAAATTGAAGACAAGGGAAAGTGTCTGTCATGAGAGAGTACCGAGAGATCATTAGCATCATGCCACCTTCCTCACCATTAAAGTACACACACAGACAACAGTGACAAATCTCTGCTTTGCTGTCCTGGTGGTGTTAACAACGACTACTGTTGTCAGACCTGGTCTTTCTTTCATGGGCATCGGCATTGTCCCTCCGTCTTGTTGATCAATGTCGTCTGCAAAGCAGAAATAGAGATGGCAAAGAAAGAATGACACACAGGGGAATAATGAGGGAGGGGAAGGGAGTACAGATGTGAATGGGAAGAGGGGGTGGAATCCAGAACATGCAACCATTATTCCTTTTTCTACCTGACGGCTCCCATTGGACTGCCTGCCACAAGGGAACGTGCAGGCTGCTGTACCCGGGGTGAGCAAGTACCCGACCCCACGCTCGCGGCACGTGGACTGCAAGCTGTCTCACATGGAAGGAAACAGATGCTGCATTTTTGTGTTTGGTTGGAACAAACCTTGAGGTCAGCTGTTTGATGGACTGTGATTGACGATCAAGAACTATTACAAAACCTTGTTTCTTGCTACACAACACGCCATTGCCTGACAGGCTGGTCGTCACAAGGGTGTGGATTCTGTCAAGCATCATGATCCTAACAAAAGACAGAGAAGTGAACGCGGATGGAAAGAAAATGGTAAGACTGTATCTATATTTTCAATGACACTTTGTATTGGTGTAAAATTTGTACGAAACATGTACATTTCAAAACATGTTTAGATCAAACCTATTGCGGTATGTGCATGTGTAGATATGAAGACAGTTCTCCAGTAATAGTGTCAGGCTACCCTCGATTCATTTCCCTGTTTTTGTTTGATTCGCAGACACATGGCAGTGTAGGTGTGCTGGTTGCAGCAGCTGCACTTTGCTTGTGTTTTGGTAAGTCGGTCAATCAGCAAAAGAAATTGCATCGGTCATGAACTCTAACATTCACGAAATGCATATACACTACAATTTTGTCCCGTCTCATTATCTGTGGATGTGTTGCTGCTGCTGCTGCTGTTGTTGTTGTTGTTGTTAGGCAGGTATTCTGCTTGAATATTAAAGACTGTGCAAAGTGAAAAAGTAGGATCTGTTGATGTAAAAATAACAAAGCAAACAAAACACAAAAAACGAGAAACAGATGCTTTATTTCCTTTAAATATTTACAAAATAAACAAAAATATAATTGTTTTGTTATCAGGAGCATGCGTGGGACAACCTATGAGCGTCCAGTGGACTTTGTTCAGCAGGAGGAAACCTTGGAGTGCGGCACAGGTTGTGTGTGAGATGATGGGAGGCTACCTGGCCAGTCCGGACACCCCCTACAAGCTGAGCGCTTTTGTACATTTTCTAAACAACTCACCTTGGAACAGCTCATTGTGAGTCCAAACAAATATTATCGCTGGAGTGATTGAAGACCTGATTGAACTTTTTTTTTTTTTACCATATTTGTTATGAGTTCTGTTTTGCCCTTGTTGCACTGTTGTCTTGTCTCCAAGCTCGGTAATCTATCATTTCATAAACATATTTCAACATATACACAACGGTTGTTTCTAAAAGTTAGTTTATCTGAAGCATTGGCAGGAAGTTTCAAAGTGTTACATGCAACAGTTCCTAAATGTTTCAGGACCGCAGGAGCATACATTGGTCTCGTAAAGCCAAACGAAACATCCTCTGGATGGTGCTGGCTTGGCAACTGCTCCCTCTCTGTCGACTCACTGTTAGGAACACCACTGAGAATTGAGAGCTGTGTCTCTCTGTCGTCTGTCAGACCCTACACGAACCCCTGCACCAACGCCAACGAATACATTTGCGAGACACAGAAAGGTAGTTTTGTACTATTTCTACAGCATATTGTTTAAGTCACTACCTGTGGAAATGTTTCAGACTGTACGTTTTAATTTTCATGCGTGTGAGTAATTAATTAGTCTTGATTATTATTTCAGGACCCTGTACCTATGAGGAAATACAGGATACTATCGGTGCAGCTGACATTAACTATACAGAGGAGGACATCAACCATCTAACTCAGCTTTTAAGACAACAGGAAGTGGGATGCAAGTGGTTGTGTGACGTCAGAGGCGTGGACTGCTGGGCGGTCGCTGTGGTGGCAGGAAGCCGCAGATGCCGTACTTATCAAACCTCGTTACCTTTCCTCTTTGATGACAAAAGCAAAGTGATGAGCGAAAGAGGATCCACGCTGTACATCAAAAGATGCTACACAGGTGAGCCATTCGAGAACACGGAAATGAAAAGCTTTATTGAATTGATTATTGTGGAACAACTTCACTATTTCTCGAGAAATGATTTAGATATTTTGCTATCAGAGAATGGCACAAGGTACATGACATTCAAAATCGAAGCACCAGGAGATCACTACTTATTCATACAAATTGTAGCCTCCGTCCAGATGGTAGTAGCTGGTAGTATTTAGACGTGAGAGAATTGTGGCTGGACTTGTTCGATTCCTGACTTCCGCACAGCACATTCACACTCAAATAAGTAAATAGATAAGAACCAACGTGTTTTGTTCTCCCCTTTTACGGAATTTCAGGCAGTTATTCAGTGAACATCATGGTCATGTGATTGCAGAGTGCATGTTAAGATTATTACAAAAGGCGTTTGGTTGTTTTTTCAGCGTTGCTGGGTTCAACAAGTTTCGAGTTCATCAGGTACAAGACTGTCTCCCCTGCGTCTCCATGCAGTTCTGACCAGAGCGGAAGAGGTTGTAATTCACCACCGTGCAATCAACAGTTTCTCATTATTGCTGTTCATAGCTTATGGCCGTGTAAAAGTGTCTCATGTAATTAATCAGTCTGCTATCAACAGCCTTTATAGCCTATGAGTAGCCACTAAGAAAACACACAGCTTCAACATCACGTACCCCCAACACACACACACACACACTTACAAACACACACACACACACACACACTTACACATATCGATGTACATCCACGCTCAAGAACATTGTCTTTTTCTAGTCTATGTCTTAGTCATGAAGCCGGCCACAGCACACCGGGCACGTGACCACTGTCTGGCCATGAACTACAAGCTGGCGGGGTCCAATGTCACCAGGGATAGAGAGGAAATGTTAAACATCATCAACAGCTTTTAGTGAGTTGATGGCCGCCAGGTGGCTTTTCGTGAATCTTGCATGTCTGCTGTACTTGCTGAAAATTTTAAAACTAAAAGAGTTAAGTGACGATCACGACAATGATGATGATGATGATGAGGAGGAAGTAAAGTTATAGTTGGTGGTAGTGATTGTAACAGTAATGTTGGATAATAATGAGAATTATCATCCCAAAATACGATGTCGGGAAAACAGTTACAGCAAAATCCTGAAAAAACTGTATAAAGATGCCAGCAGTAACCAGATCTTGGAAGTTCCTGACCTTTTCATTAACATTCTCTTCACGCAGCCCAGAAATAGTCAACCTGTCAGATCCTCTGTGGATAGACCATCAGACAGGTTTCTACAGTTCCCCAAGGCTTTTTCGTCTGGACACTGGATCATTCTCTACTACCAATGAGCCCGAGCATCCGTTTTTATGCGAGACACACAGTATGTTGTGAACACATTGTTTACTTATATGTGTAGATGGTCCACAAATGGCATTAATCCTCAAATAGAGAAATTCGCTGTTGTAAACATCACTCTATGTCGATGAGCAGTGTTTTGAATTTGATCTCATTTTCTTGTCTGACTATCGTTCTTACTTTAGTACTTATAGCCTAGGTTCTAAAGAAGGTTTAAAACCAATTAATAAAATCTTCAAATATTCCGATGACTGCGTGGCTTTAACCATAAATCTGTGCTAAAGATGAGCGAGGAGACATCAAATGAAATGAGGGATGCTTTTTATTAAGGTAAGATTGTTGCTCAAAGCCAGAAAAGAAAGATAATATAAGGAAAAAAATTAGGTGAGCAACATCATTAAAACATAAATATAGATAGAGCTTCATTTTCTTTCCAACTGTTCGAATCATTTAACTACAGCATAACCTACATGTCTATAAAGTTACAATAACCTTGAGTCAAATAATGTCTAGGCCGATAACTAATTAAGTAATAATTATAATATATAAATATAATAAAATAATTTGAAGAATATTT
>SRHC01002994.1:0-127577 GCA_004794325.1 Pomacea maculata | reverse complement strand
TTTTCCAAGTGGTTCTTCAGCAGAGCACCTACTCTCAGGACATCATTACAAATGAGGAGGTAACGGAAACAAATGTCCCCACAAAAAGCAACATACAAGATACCACAACATCAGGTACCCAGACACTAAGCATCTCGACACCAGCTACTACAAGAGGAGGTACCAACACACTAGGTTCCACAACAGGAGGTAGCAACACATCAGGAAAACACGTACAAGACACCAACATATCAGACACCCTAACGGGAGGCTCCTCCTCACCATGTGCCTCAGAAGCAGGTACGAACACACCCGGTACCACAACGGAAGGTAATGGACACTGGACACAATCGTCAACATCATCGGATGGACGAGACTTCAATCATTCGCCAACAGACAACTTCGACAGAAGTTCCACGGAACCTGGGAGTACCTCGCCACCACCAACTACGACATCTTTGCGAAAACCAGCATCCGGCCTCGGTGAGGGGCACAGCACGGGGTCAAAGGTGAAGAGGTCATTTTACTGCCCATGTAAGTCTACGTCAAAGCTCGTCGTCTCCAAGCAACCAGCAGCAGCCATCGTGAAGGAACTGACAGTCGAGAAGAACATGACTTACATGTCACGTCTTCGATATGTTTGTGTGAAGGACAGACGACCCTCCTCACAGACCATGGGGGTCGTTGCTGTATCGATACTGAGTATATTTCTGGCTGTAATCTTTGTAGTGGACTGTATTCCTGTCTTTCGAGATCTTGACGGAGGTCAAAATTCGATTCCTTCTCTCGATAGCAACTAGTATTCTGACTTCACCTGCTTATATTAGAAATGTGTGACCCAGAGAGGTAAACACTTGTCCATTACTTAGAATCTGTAAACTGGACAAACGTTGCCTTGTATTTGGTTCTTTACTTACCTTTCTCCCCCTCAATGACTCCACAGACTAAACTAGAAAAACAAAACAGAAAGAAAACAGAAAATAAACTAAATAAATATTTCCAAGTACACAATGAGTAAATAACTTACAATAGAAAAGAACATAAAAAAATCCGAACTAAAACTGTAGAAACGAGGTAAAGGAAGAGCACCACCCTCCAGTCTTCAAGCTCGCAATGTTTGCAAGGAAGGAGGGAAGGTTGGTATGTCCATGGTAACACACTCTGTGGTTCTAACTGTCGTGTGTGTGCATGAATACATCTCCTCCACACTTATGTTCTCTCACGTCTGTACTCTGCATTCAGTTGGGTTTTGCTTTTGTTTGAAAAGATCCATTTCAAATGTGGGGGCGATTGATGTGAGCTGAAGTACTCGGTGAGGTCAGAGAAGACGATGCTTTGTGCTCTTAAGAAAATCGTGTCTCAATGATTTTGTCTTAGTGCATTAAACAATGCGGTTATTTGTTTAACAGAGATAATGAATGAATGCAAACACGAGGCTGGTCGAGGATAGGAGGTGAAGGGTAGGCATTTGTCTCTTGACTGTGTCAACACTGTTATAGATTTTGTGACACTAGCGAAAATTTAAAAAAAATTAATGGGAAGTTGGATTGGAAAAATGCCATTTGTCTTTTTTAAATAAACTACATACCTATATTATAAATAACAGAACACTCTCTTTTTTAAATACAACAAAATATACACATTATTTTTTAAATATGTAATTACAAACAACATACTTAACCTACTGCAATAGACAAAATTACATAACGTGAAAGAAGAATAAATGTAGCTGGCTACATTGACTAACGATTTAAGTATTCGTATTAGTGGCAAAACAACCAGGCTACTGACTTAAACTTCGTCCATTCACACATTAACTACAACCAGGGATGCCATTAGACACATGCACCCAGCATCCTTCAACCAACAGTCAGCCAGCTAGCGAGAACAAGAGGAGACCACACCCCACCTGACCAGTACCTAACCCAGCCTAAAGGTGGCGGGAGTGAGATTTTCTATTATTGTTGTTGCTGTTGTTTTTGTTGTTATTATTATTATAATCATTATTATTATAATTAAAACACAGCCATGCTCTGTATCATGTTGGTTCAATCAGCAACAAGAACAGGTAAGCCCTGTAAAGTTTGCACATCAATAACCACAGGATGTATTTCTCTGACTGCATCTCATTTTCTAGAAACTACTTTAATTCTTATTAAGATGTGAAACGTTAGTAGTGGTTGGTGTACACGTGTTTTTGAAAATCAGTAGTCATTGGATGAGCACAAAATTCTCGCGTTTTGCTGGATTAGTTGTTACTGTCATAGGAGTGAACTTTTAATACTTGTATGTTTAACGGCGTGAACATGTGAAATATTTTTATTTGCTTGGTTTATTATATAAAAATCTATTTCGTTGTCTTATTTGAACTTCTTTGTTTTCTACAGTGTCGATAAACTTTTGAAAAACTTTTATGAAAAATCATCAGCGTGTGACTGACGAGAACCGTAATGAGACTGAATGCACGATGACAGCGGGTTTATGTACACAATTCTACAACTTTTTCCCTGTAAAATTTTATTCGCAAAATAAAATAAGACTCAATGCTTGCCTTATTGATTCTTCAACGGTCCAGTTTGTTTGCGATGTTCTCCAAACGATTTGTTTTCTCAAAATTTGGGAATGAATGTAATCGATTTGGGAGTGATAATAAGGGAGAGAATCGCATTTTGTCTGAGCTCGGTTCACAGTGGTTATGATCCCTTGCTGCTATGGATAGAGTGTAGCCAGCATAATAGTCGATAATAATCCTCTTTATTTCATGAATAATATTTGACTACTCTACAGTTCCTCTGTTCTAGCAATAACTTGTCACTTTGGATTTGTTGTAAGGATGTTTTTATTTGTATGTCTCTGCCTATCATATTGTGTTTAGTGTAACCCCATTGTCCCTATTTGAGAACCTTATCAAAACTTCACAGGATGCTAGAATAACTTTTATAAATATTTTAACATTTATTGCCTTAATATAAATCTTGAATATTATTTTTCATTTGTCGTAAATATGAGCTATTAGGGAACAGCAATTTATCCGCCATAAAACCATAGCATCTGAGTTAGTTAACTGTGATGTACATATTGGAAACAATTTAAAGTAAGCCATAGATAAGCATGCATCCCTGTTTTAATCGATGTTATTGTTTTTATTGAGACCTGACATGATTGCCCCACGCTTCTAAATTTGACTCGTAAACAAAGTTGTGTGGATGAAAATAAACGCAGGCAGGTGGCCTCAAAGGGAAGCTACTAGCACAAGGACTGCATTGGTAATACATTATTTGAGTTATTTCCCCTAAATCAGGAACACTAGCGAGTTGGCTCTACGACGATTTCCATTGATTTGTCTACGAATCAGTGATCCACTTAGCCAAGATGTCATCCAACTTGCAGTTATCTACCATGCAGCCAGCCACCCAGCAAGCTAGTCATCCAGCCAGCCAGCCAGCCACCCAGCAAGCTAGTCATCCAGCCAGTCAGCCAGCCAGCCACCCAGCAAGCTAGTCATCCAGCCAGTCAGCCAGCCAGCCACCCAGCAAGCTAGTCATCCAGCCAGTCAGCCAGCCAGCCACCCAGCAAGCTAGTCAGCCAGCCAGCCACGTAGCAAGCTAGCCATCCAGCCAGCCAGCTACCTTCTTATTTATTTATTCAGTCACAACTGTTTTATAATCCATAACCATTTAAATAACATTTTTTAAAGTCACTAAAAGTTATTTGACATAGCTAATTATAAGGTAATTTACAAAGACCAATCAATTACTAGTAACAATGAAAACGGATTATAGTATTGTAGTAATTCAACTGCCTCCTGCAAAGTCAAAGATGGCGGAACTACATTCTAAATACCATTCCATAAAATCTGAGTGAATGATGCGTCCCTGTAATATTTTCGAAACAGAAGCCGACAATGATCACCGTTCACAAACCCATGACATTCCAGATGTCCATGGATACTCTTGCTTATGATGTAATTTAATTCTCCATGTAAGGTTGCCTTGACAACGGAGACCTATTCATATACGTTTCTTGTGGCAAGGCTTTTCTGACTCTTTCTATTTTTTTGTGGACGGGTGTGCTGTAGGTTTCCATTACAAAAACTGAAGGGAATATTCATGCGGACTGTCTGGAGCAGAACTTTCTACAGAGTCCAACAATTTGAGAAAAGCGTTCTTGTAGAGCTTCAAAAGTTTAAGACTCAGACCTATACAATAACTCGAAACCTTCGTCGGCGTACTCAAAAATGTCAACAAAAATACATGTATAAGAAGGAAAGACTGCAAAGCATGGATGCCAGCAATGTAGACCATACATCAAACGTCAGACTCAAAAATCTTCAAACGGTGTTAAGAGGAAAAAACTTCCATTTTCTGCTTTTGAGTTTTAATTTTTGGCAAACAGGTCACCGATCTCATCAAGCTCACGTTCGCCGCATAGTCATGCTCAACTGAAAGTGATGTCAGGGACATCAATCTTGTCTCACTTGTTCTTGAGAAAAAAAGACCTTTCTACAACTATGCATCGTCAAGCACTTGATTGCAAACATCTCCAGCGGAGCTTTGGACAGAATCTGGTGCCAACTGACTGCTCGTCTGGTTGTACCCCAGTTAAGCTTCACCTGCTAACTTTGTAGCAGAGGCGTGGAGAAATTTAAACAGAACTCACAAAAATAAATAAAATGTAAATAAATATGTGGCCTGTATTGACTGCAATGTTTTTGTATTGAAACCAAGGATATCATAGATAATCATTCATCCTTTTTTGTCAATAATGTAGATGATTAAGACCTAATGTTAATGTCTGACGCATTTCGTTTTAAATTTGCTTATAGAGGTGAGCGTAATTCACCGTTGACTAGGACATGCCATGTGGAACCCACTCCTCTCTTTCTGTAGTCGTTACCTACCCTAATAAACCTATCCCCACTTCCTTGGTTGTTTTCACCAACCTTACTTGTTCTGTTGGTTTATCCTGCAGATTTCTGCAGTTTCTGTGTCATGTGCTCATTATCAAAGTCTTGCCTCACCCGCCATATTTCCTCAATATCCCACCAACAGATTTTCACCTGTCCCGCTTTTAGTACATATTTGTGTAAGAGAACTATTACTGGATACGACAATTAAGATTTTAGGAATAAATGCAACAGTACTGACCAATAATTTCCTGAACATCTTGGTGTTTATTCTGCGTAAAATATGTGCCTTCGAAGATTACAATTTTAAACCATGAAAAGTTTCAAGATGCCCGAAACAAGACGACGCTTAATCAATCAATCAATCGATCGATCAATCAATCCAGAAGAACAACTACAACAATAAGCAGTGAGTGATACCTCCACAACCGCAGCTCTCAAGGTGCCAGGCAGCATCCCACTCTCCCTGCCATCCGGCCCTCGCATCCGCGTCCTGGAGTCTTGCAGCCTTCAGCGGCCTTCCGGTGCTAGGTATTCAGCGCGCATCTGGAAGTACCTGCGCGCTGTTCTGATGACGGGCAGGTGGAGAGGACGGCGGCGACGATTGTCATTTCATTGGGAGCGAGAGTGTCGGCAGCGCAGACTATTTCCGCGTGAGATTAACCGAACATGTGCTACACTCTGCCTCTCCGAGCTAAAAACAATTACTGCCCATTCCCCTTGCCGGGCGTCAGGAGGCGGTTACCGGTCTTGAAGGTCGCCAGGGGGCGCGGGTGTTTTCTCACGTGGCGGACGACATTTGGCGCCGTTGCCGTGGTCGGGTTTGGCCAGCTTTCATGTGTTTGAGCACCGTGGTACCAATTGTGGGGAATTGTTACAAGACTTGTTGAAAAGATGAAAGATAAACATATCTTCCGATACAAACCTTTCAGGCAAATGTTTGCACGCTTTTAAGTATAGAATATCATACAGATGTGCAGGAATTTTGGCGGCCATGAATTGCCTAAATGGAGCCGGCGAGTTTCCTCGGTGGATGGAATGAATGAAGTCTGTTTTGCGCGAGAGAAATCTTTTTGATTGGTGTCAGAGCGCAAACCAGGAAGAAAGGCCTTTTCCTTTTTTTTTTTCGGCGCACACAGGTTAAGGACATAACGGCACACGGACTTATTTGCGAAAACCCAACTTTCACCGGTTGCTTACAAAGAGGTGTGTACGGCTCCATACACTGTGGTTTAGGTAGATCGAGGGGTAGACAAGTTTGATTAGACATCAAGATGGCGGGCTTGCTGGTTGGTTGGTGGTGTTATATTAGCAAATGAGGTATATCAATGAATTGGATGAATGAGTTCATGAAAGCTGTACATCAAAGCGAGCTAGTCCAGGTGGCAGGTTGAGAGGGATGACTTTGCCGCCAAGTGAGATCTGAACTCACAACCCTCGGCTCTCTCTGTCTTAGATAGTGAAGTACATGAAATGAGTGCACACTGACACTGTGAGGGCCGGGACATTCTTCGAGCAAGACTACAATGATGATAAGAAACCATGCCACCCGTATAGTAATACGCACTGAAATTTAGAACTGTCTCTCTGTCTGTCCTGTCTGCTCCATCCATCTGTCAACACGCAGAATTTCCTACTCACAAACTACTTGTAATATTATTCCAACGGCTTAACGTCGAAAATGAGGAACAAGCAATCTTTTTTCAGTCAAGAGAACATAACTGTGGTCCGTGCATCCTCCGGGGCCAGGAAACCATTGTCAACGCTGCGATTACATCTGTAGGCATCCACCCTTTATTCATCCGTGTAAACGATTCCATTCTGTGACAGGTATATGAAAAATGAATCTTCTTTCTCTTAACCTTTCTCTCTCTCTCTTTCAGTGCTTTTCTCATTCTCTTCTCCAGCATCCGAGCGCTCAAAGCACTCGCGACTGCAGCCAAAGATGCGTGCAGCCCAGCTATCAGATGTTGCTGCTTCGCTGCGTTTCTGTCCGAGACAGAACGCTAATTACATTCCAGCCCCGAGAGAACAATAACTCTAACTGTACAAGAATACCCGAAAAATCATGCGGCGGGTACTCTGCCGCTTTCTCCTGTCATGTTTGTGTAAGATGTTCATGCGATAATTGTGGCCTAAGAACACGTTTTTTCACGGCAATTTACTTCGCTCGGCCTCGTGCTCGCAACAGTAACTGCCGAGGCCCGGCATCATTTAAAAGGTGCCAGCTTCTGACACGTGGGGGAGATGGGGAGGACTGGCGATAGCATACATCTTAACAAACATCTGCTGGCGGGGCCTTTGTTGTACAAATGGAACCGCGGATTAGCCGGGGCCCCGTTGTCAGAAAGTGGCAGAGAGAGGAGAAACACAAGATGCTGAAATATGGCGCTCGTCACAGTGGGACGAGGATTGGTTCTGACAGAAAATTGTGAGAATGTCGGTGATAGCGGCACCTTGACAGCCCACACAAGGACGATGGCGGAAGTGTCTGCATAGCTCCAGGGCTCCTCCACTCTCTCGTCTACACTCTTCCTGTTTATGTAAATGCAGGTCTCGCCGAGGACGAGGTGTGTGTGAGACAGAGAATCTTTGGTCTTTGGGATTTGTGCGTGAGTGTGTCTGCGTGGGTTAGTGTGGGTCTTTAGACTTAGTGTGTGTGTGCATGCATATGATATACTCTGTGTGTGTGTGAGAGAGAGAGAGAATTCTAGGTAAATTTCAATTATTAACATTCAACAATTTGACTTAAAATTGTATTGCGACACACCTTAATGGCGCCCTAAAGTAAGACATTCGACACCAAAAAATTATCTAACTGTATCATTCATGATGCGTCTAAGACATTCACTTCAAATATTGACACTAATCAACATATACATGGCTGCCATCGTTTTTCTGCAAACATTCTTGTTCGTCACTTTGATTAAAACAATTTTGGGCTTCCTATGGAAAGATACATTTGTAGGACCATTTGGTTTACCTACAAGCCTATTGGTGTGTCCTCTTCTTCCGCATGTGACCATGGTGACTAGTTGGTGCCACACTTAACTAATTAATAGTTGGTTGAATTCGGGCATCACAATGGCTGCAGAAACGGATGCTGTCATTTGAAAACAACAAATCTATTGTTTGTAAATATATTTACAAATCACAGTCTGGTCAGGTACTCCTAGGACAACACGACTACTTCTGTCTCGCTGGTGACTGTTGTATTTTATCTGTATTATCTGTATTATCTACGTTATGATGATCCTATAACGCAAACATTTTGAAATAAGTCTTTTTGGTCTGGGCTTTGCTCTATGGCGTTTTCACAGATGCACAAAGCAATATTTTTTTTTTCATTCTCTTTTTAATTTATGAATGTTGTTCAAAGTATTCAGGCTGTTGGCTTTTTTTTCTCTCAGCGTTTAGTGAGAAGTTTTGCAAGAAGGTGATCGAGTGGTTGATGTCTTGTTGCTTAATGAAACTTTAGTTACTGTCTAAAATATGAGACGTGCTCTTCTACCCTTTGTTTGTTTGTTTAATTGTTTGTTTGTTTGGTTGTTTGTTTAATTGCTTGCTTGTTTTCTTGTTTCTTTGTTTCTTTCTTTTCTTTGTTTGTTTGTTTGTTTGTTTGTTTGTTTCTTTCTTTCTTTCTTTCTTTCTTTCAATAGTTTTAATGATATTCTAACACTGCTGATTTGATATCTCAGCTCTATTTTGCTCCAGATTACTGACTCAGTTTCTAACTTCTGCTCTCTTTTGTCAGGTTGATTTTTCAAGACGAACATTCTAACGGGCACATCAGGACTTGTAAGACTGAAATGCAGAAAATCCATTTTCATATTGTGTGTTTACGTTTTGTGTACATAAAACTGAGCGACTACGGGGAAGTTGTGCTGAAGCAGGTGCACACAGAGGGTTGGAAGCGTGTGGGCGAAGGGGAGAACGAGCTAAAAATAAATAAAACGCATTTATTCTTTGCCTTACGAAAGTGCCAGGAGAGTAAAGTTTTTGCCAGCGAGTGTGGAGAAGTGCTCAACCATCTTTCAAATGGTTTCAGCAAAATTTTCGTTTCCTGTGGCTCATACCACTTGAAATGCGACTTCTGGCATCAAGGACGCCAACCCAAGCATGGCTCCCCGAGTTTACCTCTGTGGACTTGAAGCGTGTCGCACGAGCATGGTGGTCCCCCAGTCTGGCATCCTGCATCCTCTGCACGTGCTGTGAGTCGGCGTGACGATCGCCCCATGTCGCAGTGTGGGAATGATAATATTTGTACAGGTACACAGACCTCTACTTGCAGAACATCTGTCACACAGTGGATGTGAATGTGTGTTTGTGAAATATACAGAGACTAGGTGTATTTTATATAATATATATGGAAAGAGAGTATAGATTGTGTGTGTATATATATATGTGCGTGCTTACTTATGCGTGAGAATGAAAATTTGCCTTTTGTCAGATGTCGTTGTCCTATTTCATGCCCCCAAACAACCTTTTGACAATTTTAACAAGTCGCTCGAAGTCAAATATATGATGGTCATGATGATGATGATGATGATGATGATGATAATGATGATGATAATAATAATAATAATGAAAGTGGATGCAGCATTTGCGGAGGGTAATTGTAAAGTCATAAGAATAGCGTGAGTGTGTGTGTGTGTGCGCGCGCGCGGATATATATATATAGATTATATGCTTACATATGTGTGTGTCTCTCTATATATAAGTAAATACCCTATTTGTAATTTAGTGGTAATTCCAATGCTCCTACCAACTCCATTTTTGCATCTTTGCTTTTTTTTCTCGTTAATTGCGAATCAGCAAGGGCTGCACGAACACCCGCCGTCATTAACGCATCTTTAGTTTCCGCTCAGGCGTCTGATATGCGAGGCTCAGTCACACAGCCCGACAGACGAAAGGTTAAAAAGCAGCAGCTTCCCTCGGCCTGCTCCCCCATCATCATCACCACCTCCTCCTCTCTCAGTCCCACTCCTCTTTCCCCGGCAGCCACGTGGGCGAAGGGCACGGTCAGTTAACTCCCCACTTTCCCCTGTGCACGTGCGGCCTGTGATCGATTGGTCAGACGCGTCGCGCGATGAGGAGGCTGACGGGAGGGTCGGGGAATCGCCGGGTGTGGAGCATCTTTGTGTTTGAAAGGCTCGTCTGCAGCAGGGAGCCAGTCAGCAGGTGATTTCTTGTATAAACTCCAAATTACGACCTGTGTGGATGCGTTCTTCTTCTTCTCTTTTTTTTTTCTTCTAGTTTTTTTTCGGTTTTTTCCTCCCACCCGGTGTCTAAATGATTAATTCCACGTCTGCTATCAACGTTCATCTGTTACGGTTGCGATTCTCAAGTGCCGATATGGTTGGGTTGCTAAGTTACACTTTCCAGCCAGGAGTAAGTCGTTAAAACGTAGGGAAGTGTGTGTGTCTGTGTGTGTGTGTGCGTGCGACTGCTAGAAGTAAATTAGCTGAATTTTTTTTTCTCTCTCTGTACTTTTTACAACTCATTTACCTGCAGCTTCCTTTTAACAGACCCCTCTATTAAACAGATCAACAGAAAAACTCCATGACATCTTCAGTTACGTACGCAGGGCTAATTAGAAAAAAAGCGATTACTTCATCAGGCTCTAATTTGACAGACTTCTGACATGAGCTTCATTCCTCATATTTATTCGTTCATTTATTCATTCCCCTTTTCTCGCATTCATTAGTTGAGAATTAACACACTTATTTCATTGATCCCATCTTTACCTTTTTCTTCTTTTTTTTTTTTTTTTAGCAACAAAGACCATGAACTTAAAAGCATATTGTCGTCGCGAAAAGGGTTTCCAGAAACCGTTTCATGTTCCAACATCAGCCAGAAGGACGGACAAAGGAAGCCACCGTAATGGACGGGACAGAGAAGTGGAGAGGTAGACACATTGACAGTCCCGATGGGGCTGTGACAGACCAGGACTGGCAAGAGTAGCTTTCCCTGTGGAGCATCAGTGGAACAAACACCGAGCACCATAGGACCTCGGTTGAATCCTCCCCCCGTCTTCCCGAGGTCCTCCCGTCCGTAAATCAGTCTAGGATTCTTGCCAGACACTCGGCGCTTCCCAAAACTCTCGTATGTTCTTCTCTCGGCGGCAAATCACCTCTCGTCTTACTTCTCCTCCCTGTCATCACCTGTCCCATTATTTGCCAATGCACTCGACCTAAGCGTTCGCCCGTCTCTCATCGTGCCCCCTAACTGTAGCCCCACGCTCGAGGAGGTCGCCTGGGCTGGAGGAGAGATGAGAGAACCAGGTCTCATGCAGACGTCTTTTAGCGTCTCTCGACAGCAAAATACACAAATACAGGAAATGTTTACCTTGCGATATTGCTCTTTGTTTTTCCTTTTACTCTCGTTTTTCTCCGGGGGTAGGGAGTAGGGCTGAGTGCGCCAATGGGATATTGTTTCTCTTCGGTGTCGCAATCCCGGGGGAGAACCTCCAGGGTTGAAACGCGGATACGTAGGGTCTCGAGCGCACTCGCACACACATACAAACATAAACACATACATATGCATACATTCACACACACATATTCAGAGTGATGACTGCGTTCAGTCTGCTTCAACAAAGTAATGTCTTGACAAAATTATTAGAGTTACCTCCCTGCCCTTTTCAAATTATTTTCAGATGAAAACCGTTTCTCCGCAAGGATGGTTCGTATCAAAGTTCTGGTTGGATATAGAATGATGTTATACTGTTGTCCACATGCCTTATGCCTCACAAGTTTTTCACAGATTTTTCTTGATACACAGACCTGCGTTCGCGCATGCGCGAGTCCTGGACTGTTTGTGCAACAGACACACATACAGACAAACATACTACACGCAAACATCTAACCCAAAAGGAACAGACAGGCTGTCAAGAGAAAAGCAAACAGTCGGCCTCTGCAGACGAGGCCGGAGAAAGGCCAGGGAAACTTTCGTCCTTTAAGGACCGCTCCATTACAACTAAGTGCAGCTCATCCACGCCAGAGGGGCCACAGTGTGCACGTGCACACCCCCGCGATTTGGCAGTGCGGAAGCCAGATATTATTGTAATAATACATCTTTCTCTGATCACAACGGAAGGTAAAGCAAGAAGCGTGTGTTTTGAATTATTGACAGTTTCCAGCCCCTACAGGAGGCTTCGGACCTGGCGAAAACAAACCCTACCCTCGGTTTCCGTTCTCCAACTTACAGACGAAGTTTTTCTCCCCCGGCTGCTGTTCTCTGGCAGAAGCAGGGTCGAAGCAGGGCCAGGCGTATTTTGGCAACTGTTTTATTCTCTTAGACTTCTCTAGCATTTCTTTTGTTTCCTCGGCATTGTTACACCTCCCCTGAGCCCGACGATTGACTGCAGCAAGTCATTACACAGCGATGTACGACGCCGCGGCTAACATTCTGCACATGGCTTTGTTGTGTTCCTAGTCCCGGAGCAAATCAGAACAGAATTAATTCCTGACTTTTGCTGTAAAACTGGGATGCGGTAACTGCGAGTCTTATTCCTGGGGTGTGAGAGGGATTTGCATACACCCCATCCCTCAAAAACGGATCTTTATTTGTGTGTTTGTGTGTTTGTGTGCGTTTTCTTTTTTGTACAAACGTCTGTTCTTGTGCTACGAGAAATCCAGATACAAAGACAAATATTGCTATTGTTCATGGAAATTTTCAGTTGGACAAATTTAGACGTAATTTTTAGTAGGTGTTGCAAACGGTTTTACATGATGGTAATATAAAATAAAAACAAACTGTCAATTTTGTCAAACATTTTCCACATTTTTTTTCGGTTTGTTGGTGGTCTTAATTTTTAGCGCATTTGTATTTGTTTGTTTACTCCTGTGTTCTGTTATCTTGCTTGTTGTTATTATTATTTTGTCTTCTCCCTCTTTCAACTCGTCTAAAGAAAGTGATCAAATTATTTAGCTGTCATCACCAACACCTAACGTAAAGGGAGAAAAATGTTTGACATACACACTTGTGAGACTGCGGGCTCGGCTCTAGGACTTGACTATCCCGACGGTAGAGAGAAAATGTCGAGAAAGAAAGGGCGGATAACCCATTAGATTAAGCAGAGTGATCCGGCCTCTCAGTCCGTGTTTATGCCGAAAGGTTCCTTAATGAAACCGGAATCTGAGCTACGCCAGGACCGGCGACATGCCACCGGGACACGGCGCTCTGGCGAGAGTTTCAGAGGTTGCCTCGAGATGCACGTGTTTGCAAAGGTCAAAGTTCACAACGTGACGATCTTTTCCACGTTTTAGTTTGTGTTTCCTCTCGAGCTGAGCTGAAACGAGCTTGTAACAGGCTGTGTGTATGACGAACGCGCGAGCGAACAAACATAAACGCATTTATGCATACACACTATCGATATGCACGTGTTCACATACAGTTATCTTTATGACAGTTTTATACAGTGTCCACTGATGTACATTACTTTTGCTGGCGTCTGGTCTGTGTGTGTGTGATTGAGTGAATGAGTGTGAGAGAGAAAGATTGAGTGTGTGTGTGTGTGAGAGAGAGAGAGAAAGATTGTGTGTGTGAGAGAGAGAGAGAGTGTGTGTTTGACCCGGTGCTTTATGGTATAGACGGCAGCAGCAAATGTCAGGAAAGAAGTCGTAGACAATCACATCAAAGGAAGTCGTGTGTTTCATGCTGAAGGCTGTTAATATTTCCAGAGGGACTCCTCTGCCCTTACCATATATTTTCCACCCTCCGACCACCTCCGCCTTCTCCCTTCTAGCGAGTCTTGGAGAGACTGCAGAGAACCACGACTACAGAGAACCACAAAGCGCTCTGGGTGTTGACTGTGCATACGGCACCCGGCTTTCTACCCTCGCCAACTCTCAATCAAAATCCACCCACCGCCCCTCATATCACAAGCTTCCCTCCTCCCAACCTCATCCTTTAAGCAAAGGCGCGAAACGATGTCAGCCATTATCATTCGCTGCCCACAATCCTCCTCCTCCAAGCATTTGAGGGGCGGGGTAAAAGGTGGGGATGATAGTGATGGGATAGTGAGAAGAAAGAAAACGCTTGGAAGAAAAAAAATCCTCCTCCCGCCATTCTCCACATCTCAAAAATAAAACGAAAGAAAAAAAGGTCCGAATAGTTTTGATTGAGGCGAAGATCGATCTCCTGCTGTTGGAGGTCTGAGATGCGTTCACTGCCTGCACTCATGATAAGCGCAGAGAGAGATGCCAGCAGTGAAGGAGGGTAGCGGGAGGGGAAGGGTCGGTCGGCACAGCCGGGCTTCTGTTGCCTGACCTTGCCCCCATGATCGCCTGCTTGGCATTCTCGGCATCACCGGGCTGGGATTTCTCGCCCGCGGTAATCTGGTAAATTAAAAGCTCTTTCAACAGATATTTGTGGCCGTGCCAATTGCTACAGCGTTTGCTTATCGAGATAAAACAGAGGAGCGGTGTTGACTCTAGCGCGGGAAAGTGACATCGTGGCCGCGCCGCCATTTGTGACCGTCCACGCTATGAGACTGATCAGCGCTCGCGGCCAACATCGATTTTTCGATTGGCTGTCGACAGCAGGCAGCGCCACACGTCGGGCGCCAAAGGGGAGATCATTACATTGTAAATATTATTTCAATCGTTCTTAATTAGGCTGTGCCGGCCTCCCGGCAAGGGGAGAGAAGCGCGATGGAGCTGATAGCTCAGGTCGTGTTCTCTCGGCCACAAGAGTTTCCTTTTCCACTTTTTTAAACTATTTTTTTGGTCGCTGATTTCCTGGCCAGTGGAGTTTTTGGTTTTTGCCGAAACTTAATCGCCGGTCGGCTCGTGCGCACATGCACGCGTCACTCACAGTCGCCAGCTTTCTGTTATCTCCCTTGGAACGAGCCTGGCTCGAGGTTCCGTTGCGGCCTCAGATGTCGGCGCTTTGAAGCCACTGCCTCGGTCCTCTCCACGTGCTGATGTCACCTGACGTGGCCAAAATGTGGGTTTTTACTCGATTTGTGCCCTCTACATTGTTGCTCACTATTCTGTTTTTTGCGGTTGGAGTTGTGTGTGTGGTGGTTGTGGAAGTGGAAGTGGTCTACCCTAGGCTTGGGATGAAGATCACATGAATGTGTAATTCTCCAAAATGGTCCACAAGGGCCGCCGGCACCCGACCAGAAGCATACGTGTGTCTGTCCCGTCAAGTTCTCGTGTGTCCTGTCTTCCCCTTAATGGACGTTCTTTGCTTGTATCTCAAAATTATTGTTAATATTTACTTATGTTTCTATGAAAAAAAGCTTTTAGATTTACTGAAATCTGCGATTGCCTTGGCGGACCGGATCAAATGATTTCGATCGGACGCTCCCACCCCTGCTGTAGGCCGTGCAAATTAGAGCCACATTTCGAGAAGGAATATCTCCCCCGAGACGAGATTTGAACATAGAATAACTGATTAAATGGGGATGAATGTAGATGAGACACAGAGTGCAGTTGGTAACTAATAAGAAACAGAACACACGGCCACCATTGAAACACGTAAGAAATTTTATACAAATTAATCAGCGCACAACAAACGGGGTGGAGCGTAAACACAAACACACACATTTGATTTTTAACTGCTACAGAAGGAGAACAAACAATAAACTTCTCATGACTCCCTAATTGGACATTTGACCATCACCAGCTCATCGAAAGAAGGGGATAGTGGGAAGCAGCACAAAAATAACAAACCTTCCAACAACACTAACAAAATCCAAGCAGAAGCTGACATAATGCGGTGCGACGCTGGGAGGGCGCACGGGACTGAATCAGGTTCTAAACGAACAGCAAACAGCCACCATAGGAAAAAAATTACCCGGATGCGATGGAAGGCGGGAGGGCGATGAAAAGGGCGTTGAAAGCTGGCAGTGGAATCCACACAGCCCCCTGCTGTGAACACCGCTCTCGGCCTGCTCGCGCTCAATTTGGGCCTCATTGCTGTCTCTTACAGTTCAGATAATTTTTTCTTTTCATCGCTCAATGGCCTCGCCGTCGTTCGTCCTATCAAACCATGACCCCTGAAAATTAATCCTCCAAATCTAAGAGGACGCCCCCGAGGTTGTATACGAGCTTCGCAGCTCGTGTAGACTTCGTCTCTCGAGCATCTTGATCGACCTCCGCCCGCTTGCTGCCCCTTGTATAGCCTAGAGGGCGCCCCGCAAGGCCCTCTCCCATCTCGCTCTTGTTCGAAGGTGAGATGAACAGTAAACAGGCATTTGAAAGATAATTAAAAACCAACCAAAGGGCCGGCGAGGGTCTTCGATCCATTAAATAAATATTTTCCGAACAAAATGACTAACTTGCCGGGGTCGTGGGCATCAAGAAGACTTGGAGGGCGTATGAAACGTCTGGAACCTGTCAAGTGAAGTCCGCAGAGCTCTCGCGAGAGCGCGCGTGAGTGAGCCATTGAGCATTCGTGAGCACGTGTGTGTGTGTTTGTGCGCGTGCCTGCGTGTTTACGTGTATGGGGAAGGCACAATCGATGAGAAAGCAATCGCTGGACTGGTACCTCACTCTCATTATACCTTGTTGTCATCTCCCTTGCGTTCTCCTTAACCCCTCCCCCAGCCTCGTCTTCTCGTCATCCACTCCCACTCTCTCGTTTCCCGTTGTCCCTCTTCTGCCGTTTCCCTTTCCCTTTTTGAGGCGTGCTGATTAAATTCAAATAGATTTCCAAACGAAAATTCAATTACGCCGGAGAGTCGCCCCGCTTTGAAGCCGCTTAACCCTGGTGTCAGTCCTCATTGCCTCCCCTTGTTTTTCACAATGGCACCAATTGCTCTGAAACCGGAACTGGAGCAAGAGGCGACGGGAAAGTACAGAATCTTCCTCTTCAGCTCCACTCCAGCTGCCTGGAGAGCCCTCGTGCACGTCCTTCCGGCACTGTCAGACAAACACAATCACCGCCATTATCTTCATACCTGCTTCTTTCACACAGTCCGCCACTTGCTGATGAAGCCCTGAAGAGCGGTAGGCCTGAGAAGTCCGACACTTCAGTGTAAATTGTCCGCCAAACCAACATCCGAGGGAACATCCTCGACTGAAAAGACAATCAGTACAGTTGACATGACAACAAGTCTGCTGACTCAGCACTGAAGTCATCCACAGACTTTCAGTGGTCTGTGCCAAGTAGACTGAAAAAGGTAAATAAATATAGTAACAGGGATGATGATGAGGAGGAGGAGGAGGAGGAGGAGGATGGATGAATGATGATGGATGGTGATGGATGATGACTATTATGATTTTGTGTGTGTGTAAGAGAATTTTGCAAGTGAAAACAGAAAATACTCTGCGTTAAAAGATATCAACAAATACAGTTTAGTCTCTTTAAGGTATCCAAAATAATTATACTTCTTAATTTTCAGAACAGAAGGGGTGCCATTGAAAGCATGAGTCACCCCAAAATTTTCTACATAATTTTTTACAATGTACAATGGAACAATGTACATGCATTGTATATATATATAACCAATTAAAGCTTTTAGTCGATCGACATATTAATTTGCTAAAAAGTTTTGACTGTATCAGTCAAGGGTGGCCAAGGGGTAGCAAGTATGTAAACGAGTTTGAGAAGACAGATTATTAAAAAAATGTTCAGCTGACTTACTGGATGGGATACATCATGATGTTCAATGACTAGTTCCTTTCATACCTTTATTAATAGTTTTAATAATTTCAAGGTAATGTTTTTCTAAGATTGATCATTTAAGTCAGTTCAGTCATCTCAGGTGACATCAACATAATCAAAAATTAGTAAACAACAAAAGATACGTTAATGGTTTCGAGTGCGTTCCTATTAACTGATATTTATGTTGTTTGAGACAGCCAACTAGCATAGAGACTTTTATAACAACTTAATTACTGTGTTTATACCATCTAAGAAAATTAATGAATTCAGTTTCTCGTTCATGAAACTTTACTTTCCACAGTTCAGCCCATCTGTCTATCTTTCTAAGTCAAGATTGTATAATTTCGAATTTGTGAGTAGGATTACAGGTGCCTAGGGATAAACTAGTATTATCAGCAAATAATTTCATGCTTGACTCGTCAGCGACGATTATCATTAAAATAAATTAGAAATAAAAGAATGACCTAAAATAGAGGAATACCTGCAGTTACATGTCCGTTTTCCCCGTTCTTTTAGACTGTCGGGTAACTACATCGAAGTTTTAATAGCAGCACAAAAAAAAGCAAAAGTACTCCAACTGCTTTAAAAATTTCATACTCTTACAAGAGCTGCTGTCTAAATTACATACGCTTGAAATCAGAAACCTGCCATATAGATGGAAATATTATAATTTGAATTTTTCTTCACCTAGTGGGAAAGGCAAGTGATTTACAGCTGGACTTGACAACAGAAGTTATCCGTTCATACGGGTAGCACTTACTAGAAATCTTTCTTTGCCTACCCAGCAGTGACAAATACTTTATTTATCGGCGTAGCTTCATAAAAGACGACGGGAAGAGAGGGTTAGGATTCGCCTTCCACTCGGTGAGTCGGTGATCATACGGTCAGCAGGCTTTGGACCTCTTGCCTTCCTTGCTGGCCGCGAAAAACATCAATCCACCCCACAACCACCACCACCACCACCACCATCACCACCACCTCCCAGTAAAAGTGCTGCTAACTAACGTCGACGACGTGTTACACAACCATGAGACGAACACGTGACCTAACGAGCGTCACACGTCACACAAGCTTGAGTGTCACATGACGTCCAGACGCGAAGGTAGAAAGTCGCAATGGACACAGGATCGACTTACTCGAGTAAATCGTGACATAAACGCAAGAATAAGATGTCACACAAACCTGCGCCTGACATGTCACATAACCGTGACGAGTAACACCGCGGCGCGATGGCCTCCCCCTGACACCATCTCATCCTCCAAGAGACAAAAAGATGGAGGGTCTATGTGTACCCGGACACGGGCCGCCCTGATCTGTTTTGATTCCATTAGGTAACGCGAGCTGCCCCTTTCCACTGTCACCCGTGCATGATCCAGCACACGATCCACCCCACCAATTACCCGCCGCAAATCCACCCGCCAGCATTTAGCGAGATGCCACCACTGCGGGTGCTGGCGGTTGTGGCGAGTCTTCTGTTGCTCGACAGGACGGGAGGGACAGCACGAGTCTCTGAACACCGCTCATAATCGCCGCCGCCTCTCCCCCCGTCACGTGCGCGCCACCCGATAAGTGTGAACGTGCGTTGGAGCGAGCAGCGCACGCGGGGGTCGGCGAGGGTTTGTCGAGGGAGGGAGTGTGCGCACGGAGGGTCGTCTGAGGTGAAAGGTTAAGGGTCGGTTCAATGTGTGCGGTGGAGCGACGGTCTTCGCGCCAGTCGGCGTGTTTGCATTTATTCAATCGCTCTCAATGTACCCGATAGAAGCTGACTATGGGGGGACGCTTTATCAAAACGCTGACCCTGCGGCGAAGGACACGATGACATCCAGTAATAACACAGTTTGTCATGCGTGGTCTATTTGGTCTGTCGGAGTTCCTGTACATTTGATACTTTCTGCAATGTAAGTGCGGTTTAAAAAAAAGCCGCGCTGACAATTTTCTCTCATTATTGTTTGACTTTCGAAGCAAAACCTGCTTTTCAACTGCCGAGACTAAAAATAGCATTCACAATCATGATGACCGAAATAATTGAGGTCGTTATACTTGTCCTCCCATTTAAAGTGGGGGTGTCTTGGGGCCTGCCAATTATATTCGCTACGGGGATTTCTTTTTCAAAATCATTTTAGTGACAAGATACTAATTGCTCAAGTAACGAATGTGATCAACATTCTTGTCGTCTGGCGTGGCAGTCATCTCTGTTAGTTCTCACTGTTAGCGCTGGATGATGTTGGCTACTATTACTGAATGTTGTTTGTCATTATTACTGAAAGATGTTTGCCATTGTTACCAAATGTTCCAAATCATGTCAATGTCTGGTTAGCATTATTTTCTAACTCTTCGTTTGATAAATTGTTGTTTGAGGCTAAATATTATCATCAGTCCAGTGGCCTCCATGAAATCATCTTTATGCTCGACGGATTATTGCTCAACGATTTTTGTCATTATTACCGAGAACTTTTTCCCCATTAGCTCAGCGCTGTTTATCCTAGAAATTGTTTCTCATGGAAATGAACTCTGCTGGGCCTTGTTGGTGGTTATTCACTGGAAATTGTTGACATTCCTTTTGGGGTTGATGGTAAACCTCGAGTAAAATGTTCGCCAACCAGAACGTGCTCTAAACGTTGAATACTTTTTTAAATAACTACAAGAGTGTTTAGAAAGTGACTCACTTTATAACCTCCTTGAAGACCATTAAAAAAAATCAGCTATTAACTATCCATCCCCTTTTTTTCCTTTTTCAATTATTTCAATCTCAGGTTATTTATTTTTCATTCTGACTCAAGTTGTAAGCCTCCAGTCATTTGTGTTTTCACTTAGGTGAGCTGAGACCCTTGCTCTTAGCCTTACAGGTCCTCATACAAGGGTCCTGCCCCGAATCTGAAGTTGTTCGGATATTAGGGATTAGTCGGGTGTTGGGAGGAAAGCACTGTGTGAACCGAGGACTCCTTCAAGACAAGACTGGGGTTACCTGTGAGCTGTGTGGTCTGGGAACCAGACACGCTAGGAAATATTGAGATGAGTCAGAACTCCCGACTGTTGGAGTGGACCAAGATTTTACCCGGTGTACCTTTACTTGCGAGAAGGTGTTCGCACTCACTCGCACTTCGGGTAGACAGAACTTTCTTTTTACGAGACAAATCATGATGGCAGCCTAGCAGAAGAGGAGAGAGGCAGACTGATGAATAAACAGACAAGAAAAGGACTGGGGATGAATGGAAGTAATTTACAATATTCAATTACATTTTGTTTTTTAAAGACCGGTTGAAGGTGTCGTGTCCTCTCCATCCAATGTAATGGAGAAAGGGAAGTAATCACAATATTAAATAAGATTAAAAAAAAAAAAGACAAGTTGAAGGAGTAGTGTCCTTTTCCTCCAATCAGCATGCAAAGTATCAAGCTTGATCTGAGGTGTTGTTTCATTCATATACGTTCATGCAGATATATACATATGTTGTATTCATGATGATATTCCTTCATGTCTTCAAAGTGGACCGTGCATTGAATGCTGATGGCGAGAGTGTATGTAGATGGAAAACAAACAGACACACGCACTCATGCGCCAACGCTTGCACAGAAACCCAGACTCAGAATAAGCAGACAGGTGTAAAGACTGAGCGAGGAACGGTCCTGAAATGGTTGAATGACTAGATTACACTGAGCTCTCGTGGTCTAATCGGATAACTCTTCAGTCCTGACGACCACGGCGCCAGACTGTGTTGACCAACAACACGGTGTAGGATCACACACCGAAGCAAGGAGCTTGATGGGAGAACTTCACACCTGTAATGAGCCCCTTCTCCCCACACAGACGGCCGTCACACAACCCGGCCCCGGCGTCTCGCTGTCGCCACCACGTCCGCCATATTTGATATATCACTTGACCTTCCCTATGTAAGGGGCACGCTGATTGGTCAGCAGCATTTTCATTTCGAGGTTCAGTGTTTATCCACGCGGGGCGACAGAGGAGGGAACCCTACGCAAGTGGGGGGCAAGACAACTTTGAGAAGGGGATCGCAAGGATGGCCTGGGCAAGGAACAAGCAGAAAGTAGGGTCGCTGGATACCCGAGGACGGCGGGACCCGACGTGGGGCGAGCAGAAGCGAAGGTGGATCGGACAATGTGCTAATATTTAGGCAAGCGTCGAGTGCACGGAGGTAATGGGCCAGATAGGAGGGAGGCAGAGCTAAGTGTGTATTAAGGGGTGTCAGGGGGAGCTAAGCAAAACATAACATACCTTCCTGTGCTCACTTATGCCTCCCGCTTTCGCAGTCCTGCTAAAATTCTCATGTACCTGCTTTCGCTGGCGAGGATACGGGTAGCGAGTGGAGTCGGGAGAGTGGGTGGAAGGGACGACTGACTGACTACACCCGAGCGCCTTCGCCACTTGGCCACAAACTTCTCCACGGGTGCATATGTAAATTTTGTAAAGTGTAATGTGTTGAGTATTCTCCAGTTTTTGTACCCACCCCTTATTAAACAAAAGTATTTAATATTCTTTGGCGCTTTTTTATAGTGGCCGCAGTGACATTAAGCATCATACAATTCTAGACTGTTCACCCACATTTAATGTCTACAACAACCTCTGAAGAATGCGAGCCACAAGGGGTCCCCAGTGTATATTCCTACTCCGGGACTTGTTTCTTGCCGCGCCACACAAAATGTGTGAACAAAGAACAAATCCGTGATATTCTATTCTCTTTGATATTTTCTTTGCGCCCCTGTGAGTAAGAAAGTAGAGCACTACCCTGCTCATGAGAAAGGAGCTCGGGGCATGCAGAGGAAATATGAGTGCCCTACATGTTGTCTGCACGTAGGTCCAGCCATTCTGTCTTCCAGTCTGTACACGTTTGATCCTGTCTGATCCTGTCTGTGCACTTATTTTGTGGCCTATTAATCAACACTCACTCAGTCTCTCTCTCCTTCCCTCCCTTCCCCACTCTCCTTTGAAAGAACCTGACTTAAAGGCCCCAAACTTTTTTTAAACGCATTTATTTTAGAAAACGAGTATTAAAATCAAGGGGAAAGGGAAAAAGGGACTTCCCAAGAATGATTAAATTTCCTTAAAAAAATTCTAGTAAATTCTGCTTCTCTGCCACCGATCTGCTCGGAAGGCTACATCGCTTTTCTATTTAATATGTCGACAATTCGCCTGAGCACAGGTACTTCCGCCTTTGTTGCCGAACCACTTCCGGGTGTTGGGAGGCTGCCCTGCCCGCATTTGCTGGCAAACAACCATGGCAGAATGTGATTGGCCGCTTTTGTGGCAAGGGACCGGCCATAAAACACGAGCGGAAAATGGGAAAGGGAGGAATCGATCGCACCAGGCCAGTCCCAGGGCTGCTGCTGCTGCTGCTGGCGCACGACGATCCCTCTTCTCCAGCACAGGATCACCAAATGGCAGGGAGACAACTGATGACTTCTCGAGATGACTTCCGCGCACAATGCCTGCCAACAGCGCTGGCGAATAATTGAGATATTGATACTTAATCTTTATTTGCTCCCCCGACTGAGGCACGTTTCCTTGTTATTAGAAGGCTTCCGTTATAAACCGGTGTAACAGTTTACCTTCAAGTACTTTCAATTTTTGAAATACGGAATGGCTTTTTATGACTGGAAAAAACTACTTTTGAAAGGCTAGTAATTTAAAACTAAGTTAATATCATTTTAAGGATAAAATCGACAATTAACAAAGACTTAATGGACTCATAGTAAATAAATTGACAATAGCAGAGTTGAAAACGCGAAAGAAATACATATATACCGTTCGAAGAAAATATAAAGCACAATTGAAACAATACTTGGCCAAACACTTTAATGAACTATACTAAAAATAATTCGGTTTATTAATTATATTTTTTACTTCAACTTAATTTCTTGTTTGCGTCTTTGTTCTCCTTTCTTCCCCAAACCCCTTTCCGTTCTCGATTTGGTTTCCATTTCCAGCCCCCTTCACTTTTTATAAATATGTAAGTATTCCTCTTAAACAGTGTTTAATCATTTTTTCCCAGAACTGAATGACTCACGGCCATCTTTGTTCTTTGTACTTTTTCTATTATTCCCTCAACGTCTATGTGATTTTTTTTTTTTACAGACAATATTCCTCCCTCCCTTCCTCCAACCCCCTGCATTCATATTTTGAGACAGGCAGTCAAAAGTAGTCTTATTGTCTACACGGAGAGGCAGGATGGATGTTCCGTTTTCATCGTGAACAAATATTTCTGGTCTTTGTTTTCCTCTGGGCGTGCCTATCCTCACGTCCCGGCCACCCGAGGGCGCGCGGTCGATGGGGACAGAGTAGGCCCTCCACCACTCCACACACGCTCGCCAAAAGAATTAATAAATGGCACAAACAAATCGCTCCAGTCTTGCCGACCGCGCACGTCTCGCGCACAGAGCTCTGGCAATTAAACCTTCATGACCGACGCCCGATCAGCGCAAGGTGTGCGAACGCCGAGCGATTATATTTCAAATCATCGAAATTTGCGAGCTGTCCGGCCAATTCCACCTCCATTTTGGCATATTGTTGTGTTTGGACAAGAGCTTGGCGAAGCGGACACTTGTACAAATCGTCGCAAAACACACCGGGGGAGCAGGGGGAGTCAACTCCAGCATTGATTCGCGCCGGTGAAAGTTGTTTTCGTCGAGCACGCAGGAAAAAACATAAAACGTGCGGACGAGACGGTTTCCTCCGTTGGCTCTCTGATCGGCGCAAGCTGGCAGTTCACACGGGGGGAGATGGGGAAGACTTGAGTGCTACGGGTACGGGTAGGGGGTGGGAGTTGGGGTGGGACTCCAGCAAACAGCACTAGAACAATAAGCAGTTTATGTGAACAGGACATTCGACGACAGGTGAAACTGCGCTGGTGACGATAGAATTAGTTTGTGATATAGTATTATTAGTTCTCCACCAATGAGTACATCATCTCATAATATCATAAATAATTAGTGTAATATATTTATATTGCTAGATATATTTGGACATATCACACACACAGAATATCTCAAACTGACAGCTCCCTGGTATTTGTCAACAATTCACCTGTTTGCAGTGGTGGCAAGGGCTTAACAATTGTTATAAGTAATCATCCTCTTAATAATGATAAAACTATTTTAACATCAAAAGTATATTATCTGTTATTGTCTGAGAAAAATAGAATACCTGTTTGGGCAAATGTATAAGATGAATTGCGCGTGCATGTGTCGATGTGTTTGTTAGGGAGGGGGAGGGTATATGTATACTTACCCTCAACACAAACACACCTATAATTATATATACAGACACACGCACACACAAACACCTAAACACACACGTAAATGGTCAATGTTTCATTTCCTAAAATTTATGGATGATTAAAAAAAAAAATACACACAAAAAAAAACGGGGACAAATTTGGGCCAGACAACTCTGTAATTACCTCTTTCTTCCTTGCAGTATACTTTCATTGTTTACATTCCCATTTTTCTTCTCTCGGGTGAGAACAAATTACCCCTGCCTTCACCTCTCCCCTCCCCCTTCTACCAATAACGACATTATTTCAAAGAGCCCTTTATAACTCAAAGGAGACCAATTTATCTTCAATATGCCATCGATGGAGGGCTGTTACTCGCCGCCCTCGGCCGCCCTGCAACACCGACCACGTTATCAGTGCGATCGGCAGTAATTTTCTCGTCTGAAAAGGCAAAACTGTTTTACCGCTGGCCTCTGCTTCACTCGCCGCTGGTCCCCCACGAGATGCCAGCTTCCCTTCTTTTCTAAGCAAGAGAGGCTTACTCTAATTTGTCCTATTCACCGGAGTGACCTCCCCTCAGACTGTGTCGCCAGCCAATGGGCGGGCAGTGATTTGAACACACACATTACCCGTGATGTATGGCTGACAGTTGAGGGGGTAATATAGACTGTTAAATCTCAGCGTCTCGTGGCTGGGGGCCTCTCCAAGACAAATCTCCAGCAATCATGGCAGTCAAAAGGCGATCTTCAGTAGTAATTTAGCGGGGCTGCATTAATTTCCGTAGGACAGCATGTGACGGGGCTTACATTTTAACAGTCATCATTATCATCCTCCACTTTTTTTTCTTCTTTTTGTTCTTTCTCTCATGCGTGTCTCTAATGCGCCTTACTCATTTTTCTCCTGTCTATACTCGCGACACCTCCAGACCCTCCAAACTTGCTTGTGTATATATTCATTCATTAGACAACATTTCAAATTTCCTTCTCTGCGCCTTCACACACAACTTTGCCCTTTCAGATTTGTTTCTCAATTTCCTTTGATAATTCAATCGTTTACGTTTCTTCTCTATGTATTTTCGTTGCCTCTTCTATTTCTTTTCTTGTTGCGGTCGAGAACAAATCTTTTTCATTGCCTCCTAAATTTTTTTTTTGTTTTTTTTTGTTTTGGTAGAAGGAGGTTTTAGATAATCATTTGTTGTTGTTGTTGTTGTTGTTGTTGCAAATTTCCGACACAATATTTTCACAGCATTTCCCTTCTCCAAACATACAATGTGTAAATGAAATAATTTGAACACGAGGAGAAAAAAATCGTTTGTGCCAAATGCTGCCTTCCACTGACCTGCGTTTACGAAATTCTAGAACATCTGTCTATCGGTAGTTTACCTCTTTGCAAAAAAAAAAAAAAAAAAAAAAAAAAAAAAAAAAAAAAAAAAAAAAAAAAAGAAAAAAAAAATCAGTTTCCTACAAAACTGGTTTAGAAATAAGAAACTTGACAAACAACTGCAAAATCATCATTCATGTATGCTGTCTTATTTGCACTATAAAGAACACTAGAACGAGGAATTTTATGTACCTTTCACCACCAACAATGTATCCATCTGAAAAAAGAATTTAATTTTGCTGCACAAAGCAATTTCTAAATTTCTTTGCTAGTGAAGTGGATTAAATGTCTTGATAGCAAACTAAGCGTCCCATGCCCTCCTGCTGGAGGACTCTAGGTGGAAAACATTGCCCACAATATTGACAATAACCGAGATTGAGATATCCATATTTATAGTCATGGCGAAGGCGAGTTTCCAATTTTGAACTCCGCGGATAGCCTTTCCCTAGCGTGAACTGTTCTCAGAAGGTCGCCGAGGGTTTATCTGTTATGATTTTCAAAAATTGGAGGTCGAACTCGAAAATTGGATCCAATCGATCGGGCTATTCCGTGGAGGCAATGGCTGAAGAATTGCGAGTTGTATCAGGCCATTACATCGGCGTCGTGCCATTCATGTGTAAAATCCTAAACGATTCTCATGATGTAGGGAAATTACCTTTCGTGCGCCAATGGAGACGAATTTGTCACGCAGGACGCGCCATTTGCGAGGGGAGGTCACTTCCATAGCCATCTCAACGAACTGAGTTATCCTACAAGACGCTTTACTACTAAACAGGAGGAGCCTGGTATCGCCAGAATCTATCTTTCAGCGCAGATGATCCCTATAGGATTTAATCAAAAATTCCGCCATTGCTTCTGAGGCCTTGTTTATCAAATTTGTAAAGTTCTGTCGCGCAGAATATTAGACAGGAGGGTTGGTTTGAATTGCAAGACATCAGTCAAAATTTTATTCCTCCCCTGGGGTAACTTTTTTAAAGAGAATTAATCATAAGACTGCGTGTAGACAGTAAAAAATTAAGAGGTTAACAACGACGAATACGCTGGAGAAGGAGAAAAATACTATTCAGTCGAGGATAATGATATCGACGACAAAGATGATGAGATGTCGATGCTTACTTTTAAATCAAGGTTGTTATTACTTTTAAAAGGTCTTATTAAGAAAACAGAAAAGATAATTTTATGGAACATACAAAAAAACAACAAAAATTGCTAGACTAGCAGAAAGGAGATGCTCTCAAAAGGTATCAAGGCCAGGAAGCTGATGAATGAAAAAGAAAGAGAGATAAAGACGCAAGAAAAAAATCAAGGTGCAACATTTAAAAACATACACGAACACGCGCACGCACGTGAACACAAAAATTAACAGCAGGAGAGTTAACCAGGGTCGTCCGACTCGAGTTTGCTCGGTGTCGGCAAGGTCGACAATGAAAATGACGATGTTAAATCATCTGCACTAGACGAGGAGACAACAGCCCAAGTCAAAATCAGAAAGCAGAGAAACCGATGCAAAGATATCATCAGCTGGTCGCGAACAGCGAGGAGAGGCCCCCAATCCATATAATAAAGGGAGATAATCGGCAGTCCCAAGGGAAAGCACCGACAGTATCAATTAAAGAGAAATCAGCATCACTTTCTCGTCTTTTTCCGCCACCATTCACGCGTCCTCCGGCACCATCACGTGACCTTGTCTTCTTGACCATCCAAACATTTGCTGGAGGCGCGGCGCTCGGCTGGAGCTGGATGCACGAGGACGGCGTCAGAAAATTATGACTACCCGTCTGCTTGGCTGGCTGGCTGGATAGCCAACTGGTTGGGTGGCTGTCTGTCTTCCTCTTGCCTGTATGTATGTCTCGATGCAGCTTTGCTTGGTAAGGAAAAGCATTAAATTTAACTTTTAGCCTTGAATCCTTCATGCTTCCAGTCTTCAACATAAATTTTATTTATAAATAAAGCAATTACAAAAATGTTAAAGCCAACTAGCAATCAAAATCATCCCTCCTTTGTCAAGATGTTCTTCTGTTCTTTTGGTCTCATGTAGAGAGTGTGATCTACTTTGGTTGATGCTACGCGTTGTAAGTTCCTATTATTATTATTATTATTATTATTATTATTATTATTATTATTATTATTATTATTATTATTATTATTATTATTCGGAAACTATAAGCTACAGCACCTCTGTCAGGAGACAAAGCAAGTAACCAAGATTTTGAACTTGCTAATGCAAATTTCATTAACGACTTCGTTACAGTTGCGAACCGTCGACCTTACGACCCCTTCATGCAACCCTCTTGGGCCAATCACGTTTTAACAAGGTGCCATTGCTGTCAGTGTTTCCGGCGAGAAGGCAGCAACAGCAAATTTCCGATTCGAATTAATTGCAACGATCGGGCCGACTGGGCGAATGTTGCGGGACAATTGATGAGCGATTGCTAGTGTGTCGTTTGCCCGCTTCATTCGCTGTGTTTGCCGGTGAAAGCTTTTAATGGCCCAGATGGCTCCTTGAGAGGGCATCAATATCCATTTCTGCATGGTGAAACACAAATTGCTAGAATTACCATGCACACGACTGAGGGCATGGAAGAATAACTAGTCAGGCTTTGAAGACCGCTTTACACAACTTGTCAAACTTGGAGGACAGGGCTTACACAACCGCCCGGACTTTGAGGAATACTTTCGCAAAATATCAATTGTTTTGAAATAGAGTCAATTAATCTCTGTTAAAATGGTATGATAGTAGAACATCATTGTTAAAAGTTAGAAAAAAGCTTCGCTTTTCCAAGTTGACATTTATATTTTTAATCAACTATAACATTCAAAATTATTTAGTTCGGTTCAGAAACACATTTGAAATAAATGTTAAAAGATGTTTAGAAAAGGAAAATAAATAAATATTGCAATTTGACAAGCTACGTGTCTTTGTAGGTTAGAATATGCTGACACTGGGTTCCAAACCAATGTCTCTGTCTTCAAAAACACTCGAGGTCTTCGTCATGTTGTACACGGGAGAGCATTCAAAATATCTTTATTTTCTTCACTTCAGGTCCTGAATTCACTTCTGGAGGAATATTAATAAAGGCAAGGTTGGTACTCCTCGTCATGGTTGTTGTCATGGAGACGAGGTTCGTACTTCTCAAGGTTGGCGTCGGTTCAGCTTTTTGACCATCACGTGAGGCGCCTGACCTTTGACACTAGAGTGAAGAGCGATCAAGTGTGAAATGTTTTGCGGCGCGGGAAACATGGTTCATTTCATTTTACCGATTGCATCTTTTTGTTAAGTGTTCAGGGTTATTTTCAACATCTTTCTTTCTCTCTCCCACCCACTCCCTCTCTCTTTCTCTTACATGCGCGTGCCCTCCCCGAGATGTCTAGTCATAGTTTTTTCCCAGGGCCCTCCCTTTCTCTGCCCATTAAGGCAATCGAGGAGCAATTGAGGCGCAGTAATATAAAGAACTAATATTCCTTTCTCATGGACGATTATTTTTGAAATAAGTCTGAATTTTTTTCTCTTATGGACATCAAACATCGGTGTTCTTTGATGGGTTTGGTCACGCGCAATTGACATCTTATCAGATCACCTGACAAACAAACTCTGGGTTCACTGCCGAGTTAAGGCCAGAGACAGCGCACCATTTCATTTCCATTTTCTGTTCAAAGTGGTCCAGGTGAATGCTTTGTTGTGAAAAAAAAGCCCTAAAAAAGGGTCTTTCATCTGCTTAACGTTTTATGGAGTCGCCACCACTTATAAAATTCAAAGAAAGAGAAATAAAATATTTTTTGGTCTTTGTTTCCCATGTTGTTGATTTTACATTTAACTGCCCGATCCTGGAAGAAATGTACAGCTTAACAACAAATTAACATCCAATATACAAGCTGGAGAATAGGTAGGAGCTAGAAGTTAATGTGCTGAGAGTGAAAAGTGTTTAAGTACAAGTCCTGTAGAAATGTTTGTCTTTTTGTGCACCATTGACGAATTAACATGTTTACATGTGGAAACACAAAAGTCAAGGAAATTGTTCCATATATTGTATTGGCAAACACTTTTTTTTACCGTGGTGAGCAATGTTCCAAATGTTTGTCTCAAACCCATTGGTTCCTCGTAACTATCTCACGCAACCTTCTGCCACATCTGCTCAAACAATCTGGGTTAAGAAGGGCCTTGGCCCCTTCTGCGAAGATTTAAACATTTAGACATTTAGCCTAATGAACTATTCGGTGACAAAATGTTCAGCTTAAAGAATGTGCCGGCTTTATGCTCAGTCATTACCACCTGCCCATGACACAGCACTCCTGTGTCCTGACTTTTATTTTCACAGTTTTGCGCTTAATGGACTGGTACATCCGGTCCTTTGTGTCTGGCTTTTACTTCCCTAAATTCTCCAAACAAAACATCAATTTCCAATTATGTTCTTCACCATTTAGAACAAAGCGACTACATGGGCTTGCTTTGAAACCTATTATTTAACGGATGTGTGTTTTGAACGAGTCAAAATGCGACAAGTTTATGCCATTTAGGCGATGATGCATTTGTTGACATCGCCATCGCCTCGTTTTCTGATCAAAGGGTGACGTAAGATGAATGGGTCTATTTTTATCACCTTGATAACTCATCTGACTGAGTTTGCTGCCAGGACAACCGCACCCTGTCACACCGTGAATGCTGGCACATAAAACCGATCAAAACTGACTTTGACCCTCGTTTTTTATTTAACGAGCTTCCATTTTCATCAGCGGCGATAACTCCAGCAATGCGCTGTCTCCTGCGTGCATCCTTCAAAACGAAACCAAGCTGTCCTTGTGGCATGTTCTGTGATGCATGACCAAAAATGTGTCGCCGATGACTGGCAATAATACTTCAGGCCAAAACGTACGCATGCGCATGCTAGGTAACCTGGTGTCAGGGATTTTGCTTGGGGCGGGTCGAGCTGGTGAGCGGAGACGACCGCTGTGAGTGAGGTCGAGCTTTCATGCCACAGGAAGTGGACGTAAAATACATAACAAACGATTCACAACTGCTACTCATTACCATTGTCCTTGAATGTTTCTGCGAGTCTCATTGTTCACAAAGTGAGCAGAAGTTAACAGACAACAACAGCTTTCATATAAATAAAGTTTCATTGTTTGTCGCGTATACTTGTTTATTTTCTTTACTACTTCTTTGCAACGACATTAAGTTGAAATTTTGAATTATGTGAGAAGTTCGTGACATTATTTGAATAAATCGTAAAGTTGTGTGTGTGAGGTGGAGGATTGACCACCAATATTATGATTTAATCGTAGTAAGTAGTAGTTTGACAGTAAGTAGCACATTGAAAGTGGAAGGGGAAGTAAAAGGTTAGACATGCGTATGATAATAAAAATATTGAAGAATTGAACTTGGAAAGTGGTTGTACTTATAATCAACTGACAAAACTTACGGTATGTCGTAAATGTTCCTAATTTTATTTTGCTTTTATACCTCTCGTTAAACAAAGATTGATTTTCGATGTCTGTTCTCTTCCCTCCCCTTCTTCACTCTCTTGCCCTATTATCTCCCCTCTTTCTCCTGCTCGCTCTCCACCCATGAAAAGCTGACTTTTGTTGTCATGGGGACCGTTATGTCCACTACCACCGGTCTTTCAACAGGCCCTGATGGCCACAAGCTTAGCTTCTGGAAGCCGACCTCCCCATCAGATGCTGCCTCATCATCAGGTTAAGTAAGCTGTCACAAGATTGCCGCCCACTACTTGAGGAGGAAAACGCGGACAATTACTTTTCGCTCGCGGGGCACAACTCTCGCCCCTAGGGGGAGCCTGACATCAAAGCCGGCATTTCGCGTGTGCGTCTGGTCGCCCCTGTCTCAGAACACGCTCCCACTTCCACTTGTCGTGATTTATAATGAAGGGTGTCACTGGCGTCGTCTTGGCACGGGTCATTACTGTATGCTAATGAGGTTTAGCTCATGACGAGCGTAATTAACGGATTATAACCATACAATCGCCGGGCGGCCAAGCGGAAGGGACCAAGCTCTTGCCGGGACAGACGGGTCAACCTTGCGAGCCCGGCGAGGTCCACGTAGCGGAAGTAAAGCGCTATCCGGCTTCGGGAATCATGGGAAACCGCGCTTTTCTCTATCTTCTTCCGGTCTGTGCCCAGCAGCGCCAAATATCGGGCGATGTGCATGAAGGACAGACAACCCGCTGCAAAAGCGGTGGGCTCAAGAAAGGGAGGCAACAATAGGCCAGATTTGCGCTTGGGCCTGACGGCTGTCGAATTCCCATGCGGCGGTCCATCGCCCAAGACTTCCTTAGCCCAGGGATTGTTTACTGTGCCGAACGCAGCGCCATCGCAGCTGCTCAGGACTACAAGGGTGAGGTTACTTCCCCTTTGAAGCCGCAATATTTTGTTCTCTGGCGTGAGTAGCAGGCAGGCATCGCATTCACTCATCTACCCGTCTCAGAAGGTAATGACACATTCACACACACTAAACAAACACAAACAAGGCTTTTTGTCCTACCTTCACATTTACCTAATCGTTTACTTTTGTGTTTAGTGCATTAGCTTTCGAGGAATGTCGCGAGCAGACAACTACAGTGAGAAAGGGAATGAACTGTGTGATGGAAAGGCAGCAAAATACACAACATAAATATTCTCACATCATCAACAATAACAAACGTCTTGACAGCAACAAAATATCAGATTTAATGTGATCGACAAGCCGGAAAATAAAAGTAACTATGTCAATGATGTAACTAAAATAAACAGTTTAAAATATAATTTTTAAAGCTTAGACCATGAAGGCGATGGGTTCCAACCATCATTACCATCATTACCATCATTACCATCATTATTGCCTCACACTACAAAGTTCAGATGCCTTACTAGACTCAAGGTGTAGACGAGAAAGAGTCGATTCAAAGCATTTTTGTGTTCGTTTCCCTTTTTCATCTTAACTTCTTTGGATATGATAGAATACGTTTTGCATTATGGCTTGTTGTGGGTTGTTGACTCGATCTGTTGGTAGGGATGCTCCATTATTTGTTGGCTGGTCGGCCGGCCGGTCGATTGCCTGGGTGTTTGAAGGTTTGTTTGATTCCTCCTGCACTTGCTCGCTTCTTTGTTACACATGATCGTTGACTCGAGTTATCTTAAAAATACACTTTAGGTGTCCTCTACATGTAAAGGGAGTCCGTTTAACACTTATAGTTTGAAATGATTCTCCTCATCGGTGCCACCACACTTCATCAGTGTGGCTCATGCCGGTTGTTTGAAAGTAGTCAATAGTTTGGGGATAATTAATTATTTTTTTGTATCAGAATGACACAAGTCTAGATAGAATCGCCATGAATTATTTGTAAAGATAAATTTTTACTGTTCTTCACTAATCATTTGGGAAGGTAGGCATGAACTGGAGAGAATACAACTGGTAAACGCAGAAGACAAACAAGTCAGTGAAACAGCTTTAAGCAGACAAACATGCGAACATGTGATACCTCAATAACTACTTATGTAGAAAAACTTCGGAAACAAAATTCTGTCAGCTCGGATATTTTCCAGCCTGCAGTTCGGTGTATGTCATGTGAAGACATTTCTCGCAACTATTTTAAGTTTGTAGTCAGAAGATTTTCAATAAAGACTAGAAAAATAAAATTATATACTCATTTTTATGAAGACTGTCAAAGAACTAGTTTGCTGTCAAGTGTTTTCTATGATTAGAGTAGACGAAGGTTAGAGGTTGTCAAGTACAAGATGATGCTAGGCCGGTTTACAAAGAAACAATAAAATGGCGAGAAGCTATCTGGACACAAATGTATAAAGTTGCCGAAGGAAATGTGAGACAGGAAGAAACACAGATGAAACGAGCGGACTTCCTGTCTGGAAATACCGTAGGGGATGGAATCAAGTTCACAAAAGAAGCCAACTGCCCGGTGGGCGTTCAGAGTCCGAGGACCGTTGGTGTAAAAGGGACGAAGAAATGAATCTTTATCTCTCTTCCATCCATTTTCAAAGGTAAGGGTGAATGATGAAGATGACATCAAACGTGGAGAAAAGGGAAAAGAAAACTTACTCTTTACAAAAAAGGAAAAGAAAAGGAGGTCTGGCTAAACCGATGTACAGAAGATGATGATAAGGTTAGCGGCTGCAACTTGCAAGGAAATACACTGCAACTGCAAGAAACATCGGATGGATATTTTGGCTTTTTTTCGACAATACAATAAAGTATCTTAAACCATAATAGAAGCTGAAAAGATTGACTCACAAATCACACACAAAAAATGTCGCACATTTAAGATTTTACATTGTCATTATCAAGTTATAATTCTCGTCATGAGTAAAACACCTTTGTCCAACTTCTTTTCTTGTGGATGACATGAGAGGGCGGAGTTCGTCAATGAGGGTCACGTGTTCTTCATATAAAATAATTACTTGGTAATGGCATATAATCGTTTGTTGCAGAAGCTGCCAAAAGTACCTCCGGTCCTTAGGGATATTGCGGAGGCAAGCTACACAGACAAGAAACGAAGGAATGGAATGAGAGAAAAACAGGAAATAATGTGTTTACGAGAAATGAATAGCGGAGGCAAAATATATATATATATCTAAAAAAACGTGAGCAGAAACTAATTAATCACACATCCTTTTTACCAATTTCAGCAGCAAGAAAAAAAAAATCACAGGCAGGGAAATGTGTGTTCTTTATGACTTTATATGCCTAGATTATGACAAAATAGTTGGTGTTAGCGTCTGGACTGTAAGCCTATGTCTTATGGGTGGATAGTAGGCCGGGTCAGATCTTTTCTTGTTTTTTCGCATTTACCATTTCACCGTTACAATTTTTGCGAAATCTCATATCAAAACATAAAATTCAATATTTGATGCATCCGTTTATGTAGACATAACAACGGAAAACACATTAATATATTTCTTTCTCGACATCCACGGAGTAGTTGGGAGAGGGGTTAGCCAGGTAAATGCTGATCGGAGCAAGAAATAAGCGAAGGTTTCACGCATGAATATTGGAATAGAATTTGTTCAGTTTCAATTTGTTATTTTTAATGTTGAATACCCAGGTGTAAACTAAGCAAACGTTGATGCTTGCCAGGTTTGCCCAAATGTTCGTCGTAGATGAGCACAGAACTGTAGTCTCCTAGAGTAGTCCATGGTGCGCAAATATACTGGAAGCACATGAGATAGTCCCTCCCCACCTCTCTGTTCTACACCTAATATTCAGGAACAGGCAGTAGAGAATCGGAGGCTGTACTTCACATTTATTTCGTGACACAGTAAGTCCTTCACTTTTATATCATGCTATTTAAAAACATGTCCTTCACCTGTATTTCGTGACAGTCACAGCACGACTTTCTGTCTCTAATACCATACCTCTTGCTTGATGTCAAGTTCATCCCAAATCCCGTTATCCATTATTACATTCTAACAGTGTCACACCCAGTTTTCATTAATGCCGAAATGACTGACCGGTACGGTGCCAGGTCACCAGTTTGCAAGAGAAGGGTGTGCCCCGTACGAGGGGTGGGGCAGGTAAAAACTGTTCGTCAGAGATGCTGAGGGGAAGGGTGACATCCCAGCTGTGGCAACTCCGGGTGCGTAGATACCATGAGGGGAAAACCCACCCGGAAATCCCTGAGCAAGCGACAAGGGTGGGGAGGCGGGTACTGTGGGGCTGTTGACGTCCAGCCCCGGGTTCTGCTTCTTCCACTTGGTGCGTCGGTTCTGGAACCAGATCTTCACCTGGGTCTCGGTCAGGCTCAAAGACAGCGCCAGGTTGAGTCTCTCGCACACGGACAGGTACCTGGTGGTCTTGAACTTGTTCTCCAGGGCCACCAGCTGCTCGTAGGTGAAGGCCGTCCTTGCCCGCCTCGGCTTCCCTGCTCCCCTGGAACTGCTCCTGCCTTCCCCTCCGCCCCCTGGGCCCTCTGTCTCGCTGTTGTGGGGGTCGCCATTGTCAAATATCGCTTTGTTAGGGTTCGAATCCATCCGCTGCCTCTTTGTCTCGGTAGCCTGCATGTCTAAAGGAGACAACACGTCCACGTCATCATCTGGACTGTTGTAGTCGTCAGAAATGTTACCGAGCTCCTCCTCCTCGTCTGGAACAAACATTAGAAAGGAAAACATTTGTTGAAAGGAATTGCAGGACACTTTAAACATCTTGTAAGCATTTTTTACCCTCACACAAAATGCTGCTTTGTTTTAGTCTTTTTATTCTGTACTTTCTTTGACATTTCAGGTAATTAAATTAGTAGACAATGGGGAAAAGCAAATGCAGCCAGCCAAATATTTAACAATCCAAACTCTCAGCCCATCGGGCTAAATGTTTCCTAACCAATCTGTCTACTATCCCATTTAACCGCCTTCCCTTGACGCAAACAATTTATTTAATGCAAACACCTCACACAGACATTTTTGGAGAATACAGTTTATATGAGTACTCGCTTTGAAAACGTTTTCTTTAGTAACTGTTCAAAAATTTTAAAGGGTCTGATGGCTTTAGTAGAAGTGGTAAATGGTATCTGAGTCTAAAGCACGGCCTGGGGAAAAGGATTCCGACTCGTGTATAACTCGTGTACCTATTTATTATTAAACTATTAGTTTCTTTTGTTCAGTCACTTAGTAGCAGGGACTGTTTAAATAAAACACACACACACAACCAGTGACCCCTGAAAGCAGATGCACGAACAGCCCTTGTTTGTTTGAGGGAAATGGCGCAGAGTATGCCTACTGACTTCTTTCAGGTGACTAGTCTCTTCGAAGTGTGGAAAGCCTATTACCAGCTCCTTCCCCCCAATACACCAGTTTTAAATCATACACATCCAAGCAAACATTGCCATAACCCTCGCCCTCACGTCCAATTACAAATGTACAGCCCTAAAAATGACATTAAAGGGTTTCTGTGACTCATGCCCTCGCATTACGGCTCCAAAAGCAGGTTCGGTCCCTTTGATGTCCTCAGTGCTTGTGTGGCGATTGTATTCATCACCACTTCCTGCTCCTTGAAGTCAGTAACCAGACACCGCTCTTCAAATCGAAAGGTAAGTGCAAAATAAACGTCCTGCATTACTGTCAGCTGACAAGTATTCCTGATTTCACTTCTCTTAGTGCAGAGGTGCACTGGTTGAACTTAAACCTACCCGTTCTTTGTCCTGCGGGTACCAATCACGGAAGTGTGATCAGCGACTTTTGCGTGATTTTATGAAAAATGGGGGAATGTTAATGAGCCACCCACTTCTTGTAAGCAAGAACTTAATACCTGGGAACTGGTAGTTTGATATATAGGTCTCCAGGGTCAAAAGGGCGCACCACAACCTGTCAAAGAAGTGACAAACACAACAATAGTCTGAACAGAATTAGGGAGGACCACAGCTTAAACGTCTAGCGGGGATCCTTTTCTTTTTAGTAGTGACCCAGTCAGCCTTATTGCAAAATACTGTTCCAAAAATCTGGGTGAACCCTGAACCCTTTCCATTCTCGAGACCCATGCTACGAACAGGTAACAGAAACAGGTAAAACAGATACATTTACTGTAGGGAATTGGAGGTTTGATACCAATGTGGACAAACATTGTGAGCTTGACTGACTTCTGTACATGATATACATTTCTCCAAAGCAAAGGGAATATAGAAGACTAATTTTCATTGATCTTGACCCAATTATAAAAATTAATGTCAGTCCGCTAAACCATAAAACTGATCCATGATGGACTTTTTTGTCATAAAGGCGTTTACAGAATTTCGTGTTCTAGTAATTGTATTTTAAAGTTTACATTTCACAAGAAAATGTGGCTCCACAAACTTTTCATGGGGGTGACTACACTCATTTAAATGGTGTCATTATTGTCATGATCCTAATTATCATATTTATACTGCTCCTCACCACTTTAACTACCAGTAATTTTTTGTGCTGGCGCTGTGACACAGTCCAAACTGTTTTGTTCTTTCACGGTTTATTTCTATACCGAGTACTTTGTTTCGCAGGTACCCGAGACAACACGGGTGTGTGGGTGGGATGGGAAGGAAGTAGTATGCATTGATGAAAGAGTGGATGTGAGTCTTTGTGTGATAGCTAAAGGGTCGTCTGACCGGATGGATGAGTTCCTGTAATTTTTTCTTTTGAATGACTTTACAGAAATAAATTTCTTTTTTCTTTTATATATTTGCGAAATCATTCTTAATATTATTGTTAATATACCAATAACTTTAATTTGAATTGATACTGAATCATTCAAATATTCGAAGCCGACAAGACCAAAACCTCTGCTTCGGTTTTTGAGGTACATACAGATACAAATTTAAAGTGTACCCTCTGACCTATTTTTTGATCGATTTTCTATCCCTGTTCATTACCCATAATATTTATCTTGCAATTTATAATTATTTTGAAATGTAAAATTATCTTCCTATATATATGTATAGATCTTTCTAAATAATCACCGTCTTGTAGATCAGAGACTGTGAACTTGTTTTTAATAGAATTCCCACAACTGTTCTTTATTACCTCCCTTCCTCCCCCCTCTCACCCTCACTTTCTACCATCACGTGTTCATTATCGAAAACATTTGTCCCGCGGATGTCTCTCTCTCTTGTCCTCTTAGTGCTGTGCGCATGTCCCCGGGGGGCTGATGACAGCCAGACTTGCCCATGAGTCAGCTGCTGGGTCCACATGCGGCAAATCCTGTCGGCAAATTTGTCGTCGAGAGTTTAAACATACCTACATTAAAACTGCGGCCTGTCAAAGTCATATCGCTTAGCATGGAGACCCAGGCTGTAATGGGTCGGCATTATCTGACCGTCGGTGATTAAAGAAGCAATGGCTGGAGTGGTGTACTCAGCACTCTGCCTTATCACCTGGATCCAGTTTCCCCTTTTGAAATCAGCGGTTACCTCCCTCGTGAAAGACGAGCCAATGTAGCTGGAGCTTCAGGCTAATTTATGGATTACATTTTTCTTTTTTATGTCTTTTCTAAAGTGGAGGCTTCTTACAGGCCTTCACACACTTGTACTCAGCCCTGGGCGCCGCTAGCTGTTCCTCAGTTCTCTGTGTAGATACGACGAGCGTGTGTCGCAGGCTTTAGGATAGTGGTCGGACCTTGGTTCTCTAGCACGAATTTCAAGCATTTTTTTTTCTAATCATTGTGCAATACATTATTTCCTCTGGATAAATAATCTTCTGTTTTGACATACACGCCTTCAAACATGCACAGAAAGATGCACTCGTGACGTAACGTTTGTAACGTATGGTTGCAGTTCTCCCATTGGCTGAAGTCTTGACAACGCTTTCACACATTATGTAATAAGTAAATTTGTCCATCATGATACAAGTTAGTCACGTAGGGTGGTTTTTTTTCCTAATGACTGGTTAAACTTTTATCTCGTGAATCTCGGTAACTATCTTCTTCTGTTCCCAAGAAACACCTTACCAAGCACAGAAACAAGCCAACATCACAAACATCAACATAGTACACTGTAGATAGAATGTGTAATATGTGTGTGTGTGCCCAAGCATGTATGAATGTGAATGAATGTATACTTCAGCTCATTAATGTTCTTTCCGATTGCAAAACACTTCCTATAGATAAAGAAACAAGCTGTGACTCCATTGATGCATTAGCCAAAGTTGCTTTTAGTTTGTTTTGCTCTACTTTTGTTTGTTTTTCTGTAGTTTCAGTCTAGGGTCTGTGTATCTGTGTACATGCCAACGATATGGCAATATTAAATTTTTTGTTGTTGTTGTGATAAATATTAGGCAACCAGTAAAGCACGTGAGGATCTTTATAAAAGAAAAAGATGTTTATACTGCAAGCTTAAACAGCTCACACTTTTGCCTCTGTATAAAATATCTAGGAATAAAGAAACACAAGTTTGAATTGGCTCAAGGGATAAATCAACATTCTTTGTGTAAGAATAATACCCACCAGTTCCTTTCCAATTTTTAACAACTTTTCATGAAAAGTGACAGCTGTTCAACAGTTCGATTATCATCGTTTCATATTTTCAGAATAACCTTCTCCACTTGATGTAAGCGCATTTTAAAATTATCGACAATTAATGACATTATTTTGTCCCCTTTCCTCTTTTTGCCATATGAACAAGTATTGTGACAGAAGACCGGAAATCCTGTTCGGTTCAGCAGCTCGGGTTGCAAAGGCTTTGATGAGTATAAACGAGTTCATACACATTTAAGAGCACAAACAAGTCCGGCCTCATCCATACAACTTACACACACACACACACTTGCATATTCATATACTATTTCCAGATAGATGCATACAATTATTATCACAAACTGAATGAGGTGGTGCTTGCCTGCAATTTCTTTCGTTTTCAAAGTTATGATGATGTTAATGATAATTATGAAGATGACGACGATGATAATGTTGTTATTATTAAACAGCCTCCTGCTGGTTTTATTTGTTCTCAATCAAGCAATCCTAAATAATGGAATAATTTGAAACTGAGTGATTTCAAACCTCCTCTGGTTTTCCAAATAAACTTGAGGCATAGCGGACAAAGCTCACCTGACATTTCACTGGAGTGCGCCCTCGCCTCCGTCCTGCCCTGGAAGAAACCCACGTCAGCTCCGCGGCGACGGCTGCACACGACTGCCCGGCCATGGAACTTGTTGGGGTCCAGGATGTCGTCCACCATGAAGGACGTCACCTGCTTGCTCTGCATGTCCTCGCCAGCCTCGCACCGGAAGTCGTCCTCCTCCTCGTCGCCATCGTCATAGCGACGATGAGGTCGCCGGAGTGGCGTGCAGTGAGGACGACGTGGACCTGAGAGACGTGAGGTGACACTGAGGTCGTCGCTGGCGGGTGGAGGAGTCAGGTCGGCGGGTGGCCTCGGCCGGCAGGCAGCTTCCCCTCCCCGCAGGTCTAGTGGCCCTTCCTCGTCGTGATGGTACATCGAGCCCTCGTCGGACGACGACAGGGAATCGTTGTCTCTGCGGAGGTCGTCGTCCTCGCAGTCATCTGCAACGTCCTTTTCTGGCTGGGTGTTTCTCACGTGACTGTTCTCGCCAGCCACTGACCTACTGACCTCTGCCCTAGAATCGTGTTTATCGTTTTCACTGTCAATCATTTTGAAGTCTTCAACTTCTCCGGTAATTTTTCTGTCTTTCCTCTCTCAGGACGAGAAGAAAGTTTGGCCTAGAGACCTAGATGTCAGATATTTCTTCAAAAAGCTCTCTCGTGACAGAAGTAGCTGCATCGTCTGTAAAAAAAATATCTCATAAACATTTCAATGTGTTCAAATTTAAATGAAAATAAAATAGTTGACTATCGCTGTTGACTGTAGAGTCTTCAAGTTCACCTGGAGACAGGAGTATTTTTTTTTCATGTCCACCTTTATAATCATCGCCAGTTAGCGAGCAGAAGTCTCGGTGTGGTAACAGAGTCTCTTTTGCACTCTTTTAATTTAATCTGCCAGTAACTGTAAATCCACTCATTTTGTTCACTCCTGTGGCTGACGGCAAGCAGACGACCGGTGTATCAGTTACATGTTTACCGTCTGCAGCCTCGCTTTCAGTTAGTTTAAGGTCACGACACGGTCCTTTTTTATAATTGCTTCTTCTCGGTTCCGCTTTTCCATTCCGTCAAATCTTTGATCCTTCTGTCCATCGAGGTGCACTGTCTCTCTTCTTAAAGTGCAAGAGAGAGGGAAGACGCAGCTACACGGTCTGGGGTGGATTCAAAAAAAGGAAAAGAGAAAGCACGCATGCCCACACTTAAAAGCTACGCGGGGTGGAGAAGGGGGTCAAAGGGGAGAGGGGTACAGGATAACCGAGACCACCCGACTGTCCGTCTCCAGTTTCTCGAAGTGAAAATCCAACACCTCTAGTAAACTCCACCCGAGAGCCGAGGCTTCCTGATGTTTGCTCTCCCCAGCTTCACCCTTGCTTCCTCCTCCATTGCCTGTGTTAGTTCCCCCCCAGACCTCTCTCCTCCGCCATTCACGGCGGCAGCAGAAAATTATTGAAATGAGCTAACCGCCGGCTCGATCGGCGTCTGTAATTGGTCATCAATTTGCCCCATTGAGGCAGGGGGCGGGCCGAGCGGCGGAGGGCACAGACCGGCAAACATGGCCGCCACGCGCGGCGCGCGCCAACGCACAGGAAGCGATGTCTGTGGATATGAGTGAGAGGAAGTGTGTGAGAGTGAGAAGAAAACAGGAAAATAACCAGTGAATGAGAGAAAGACAGAATTAAAAAAGTGAGAAAGAGAGAGGAAGAAAATTGTAAGAATGGGAGGGACAGAGAAAAAGAGACAGCGAGGAGGGGGAGATAATCAGAGAAATTGCTAGAATGGTAGGGGAGGAGAAAAAAAGAAAAAAAGAAAAAAAGAGGGTTGGAGGGGAAAAGCACGTGATGCTAAAAAGCTATTACATATAAAGTTTGAAGCTGTATGTTGTTAAAACATGGATGTCGTGTTGACTGTGTGAATAACATTTCAAACTGAGATAATTCAGTGTATCCGAATGTAGTCAGGAACATTCCATTCCTGAAAAAAGGGATTTTGTTTTAGTAACTGGCTAAAAAAAAGTGTAATATAATTTTTTTTAAAATCAATGAAGAGCATGGCAATCAAACTCAGTTGCCTGTCTCGAAAAGCTTGAGGAAACGACTAGCAGTTAAGAATACCTTCCTGAAGACTGCTCACTGGGAAGTTGTGGAGTAGTATTGAGAAAAATAAATCACGAATATTCTCGTTTAGCATAGAATATTCCTCAGAGCAGGCTCCATGAGCTTACTTCATGAGCGAAAGACCGACTATAATGTAATATATATATAAATATAATATAAATATAATGTAATGTAATATACATATATATACATAAAACCAACCGAAGGAAGGTAAGAACTAACGCAAGCAAACAACCAAGACATGCTCATAAAAGCAACAAAGCATGAAATAGCAAAAGCATGCAAAGCTGACTGTAGGATAAGCACAAACCCATAATGACAGGCAAGTCAGTCGACTACTGAGACAGCCTCGCCTTGTGAGTTCCAATATGGCTGCTAGTAAGCTTCATTCCAAGCCATTCAGGCTACAGTCCTTATTTAAAGTATCCCTGTATTTCGTAATTCTGCATGCTGGGAGCAGATTTTGGCTACACATCCTTCATCTCACATGGCATTCTATGTTTGTTGTGTGCATCCGTGCATGTGTCCTGTTTTCTGTGAAGCTCCCTGAGCCTGCCCGTTGGACCGCGTTATTGTGGTATATATACATTTGTCATGGGCCAGATGAATAAAATAAATATTTTTCAGCTTAAGGCAACCTTCATTTTCCTTTTAAATACAGGATATGATCATTATATCTTAGTGTTATGCGTACAAAACTGCCTAAAAATAGACCGTATTGCATGAGACTGACGAGGACACTTAAAACAAGATACACAAGTCACTGACTGCAGCTTAGACAAATGTTTAGCTATTCTAGCTCTAAATGCAGGACAATAAATATACATTTTTACAATGTAATCATTCTCTTCGTTGTCAACAACAACGCACTTAAGAAGATGGCACACAATGCTTATTTCTCGTCACCGGAAGTACGTAGAGTTTCAGCCACCGCGCACAGTCAGTGCTGTCCCTTTGACCCACTTTTTGTGATTCGTACTTGTGCTCGTTTCCCTTTTCCATGGTCCCACTTTTTATTTTATTTTATTTTTGGAATTCTTATTTATATTCCAATCTATTTCTTCGAAAGAGGAACATCTGAAAAATTTGTCAGAAAAGTAAATTTATTATGGTTGCCACTGAAAGAAACATTCCTCTTTAGCTCGCTCACAATAAGCTGTTTCTTTTCTCGGATATTCGTTCTCTTGGATATGTCAGTGATTCAGCTTCCTTCTCAAGCTGGTGCATGTAAACGCCATCAAATTTTACTCCTTCATTTCCATTGGATGGAAGTTGTGGGTCCTCGTGTACCATTGGATGAAAGTTGTGGGTCCTCGTGTGCCATTGGATGAAAGTTGTGGGTCCTCGTGTGCCATTGGAGTGTGTCAACTCGACTTATTCTACGCAAATTTAGCTTCCTAACTCATGCTGTGGGTTTTAATATCTCATTTCTCGCCCTCAATCAGATATCATCCTATTTATAACCTAAACATCATTCCTGTCATGGCGCAGTAATTTCAGACTGTGTCTTCAAATTAACCTTCAAGTGTTATTTTTCATTCTGTTCAAACTGTATATGTTTTTTTAGGTAGACTGTGACACGTTCTTCTTTGTCTTATCCAGTGAGATGTCTTGCTGCCAGATAGCTTCAAGTTGATTCTCCTAATGGTCTGGTGAGATGGACCCATCAGTAAACATCGCCCAATCCTCAAAGACTCAAAGTTCAACTCCTACTTTCTTGCACGTCTAATTGTATGTGGGGGGATGGGAGAGGATGTGGGTTGGGGTTGGGGGAACTTCCTAAAACATACGAGGCTTGTGGCAGAAGAATCTCTGTCCTCTCATTCGACACAGAAACGGTCTGCAGTTGACAACACAGTGGCTTGCGCATGCGTCAGCGGGTGGATGGGCGTCAGACACCTCTTCGTGGGGTTAGCGCATGACTTCGGTAACTGTCGTCTGCTTGGTAGTCTGGACGCTGGCGCCTAAGCCGTCCGCAAGGCAAACCACTGTCGACTTTCAAGTTTGCTTAATCCTTTAATTAGTTTAACGGTCATGATAAACTCACAGTTTCACTTCCTTGAACTATTTTTTAAACAAGGAAGGTAAAAAAAAGGACGGGAAGAAGAGGGGAGAAAAGGTTAGTTCGAGGAAGGGGTTGTTGATCTAAGTGGTATCTCTCTCTTTCTGTGAGAGAGAGGGGTGGTGGAGATGGAAGAAAATTTCCAAAAAACAAGCAACATAACTATATTAACAAATAAAGTATCAAACAATAGCATATTCATTCTAACCACTAAAAATTCCCAATAACAGCATTATCACATTATTAACTTGTAAGTCATTGCAAGGAACACTCTCACAAACGTGTTGTCTGTAGATAAATAGTTCTTTGAGAAATGATAAAAATTAGCTTGAGGTCTGTGAAAAGTGGAGGCCAACCTGGACCTCCGCAGACCTGTGTTTGGATGAGATTTTAAGTGGAAGATAGTTTTGTAGCTAGAAATTTTGCTCGGACTTGATTTAAAACATCGGTGTCTGTCATTCAGGCGAGTCATATTTTTATAATATTTTACAGCAAAGGATCTCATATAACCAGTTTTGAATATTAATTGTAAGAGATTTGATGAGTTTGTGGATTGTTGAATATGTAAAGTGTCGAATCTCATCGTCTTCTTCCGATGCTTGGTGTGTGACATGCTCTCTGCGGATGCTTATCAAAAGTTGTTTGCTTTACAGGTCTTCGTGGATAGTCAGATGTTGGTGGACCTCGCATAGGGCGAGAAAACTTGTTGTACTTATGGTTAGCAGAAGTTGAAAAAGATGTTCATCCGCTAGACAGGATAAACACTTCTTTACAGTTCATCATCGATACACGACTAGTATGATTGCATGCAGCAACTTCTCAGTCTCCCTGCCCTGCACCTCCATCGACGGGGTCCGTTCGTCACTCGACGGCGGCTCGTACCAGTCGAAAGTGAGGCGAGTCGGAGCCCAGCCAGGACCCGCCTTTTGTTGTTGTCAGAGGGGAGGTAGAGGGGGAGGCGAGGTAACGATGTTTTCAGCTCGCCATTCAGAGAGGACGGGCGCTGTGTCCTCACCTAGTCTCGGGCTTGTTGACGCAGTGCGACACGGCGCGGGGGCAGACAACGCTGCCATTGGCGCGCGCTAATGAAAAATAAATCGCGGCGAGAGCGGTAAACAATCGGCGACGTTTAGCGAGCACCCGGCTGAGTACCCGCTTACCGCAGGGTGCCGCCACCCGGCACCGTCTTCTTTGCCTGGTCCTCGTGTTTTTTTTATCCCCCCACACCACCCCCAGGGTAGACAATGGAGAGTACTAACGGGTGAGGCTGATGGGAGGAGGGAAATCAAATGTCTCGTCGATGGTGGATGCAAAGATGGACATAGAGGTAGGGTGGAGGCGTAGGCAGACATGTACGCGTGTATTTTTGTAAGCTTGTGTGTTGGTATGGATGGACAGACTGAAGGACGAACAGATTAATGGATTCGACTTGTAAAGACTATATACCAGGAGTGTGATGGTTTTAGAATACAAATATTTTGTATCACAACAAAACGAAACAAACTAATGAAAATTCTTTATAGTTTTATCATAAATAAATGGGAAATCTCGTGTTCAATATTTATTACCTTTTCTTTCACAAACAAAACCCTGGGTTAAATACTTATAATCTTTTCTATGGAAAGACAACATGAACAGCAACCATTTATATTTACGCAAGAAATCCTGGACACTCGTTTTACTGATACACTTGTTTAACTTTAAACAGAAGCAGTTTATTTATTTCGCTATTGCTATAGATTGGTCCAGACAATAAGAACAGAGCGAAGGTTATCAGACCTCGATTCAAGCTCGGGGTGTTCTTTCCTCGGCTTGTAAGAGAGGATTGTTGAAAAGAAAGAAAGATGCAAAGGAATAGAAAGAGAGGGCGTCGATCCAATTAGCGGATGAAGACGCAGTTAGTAACTCTATTAACGGGAGGACGGCCAGCCGTCGAGCCCAAACCAGACAGAGGCGCGTGCGGTGCTTGTGGGAGGCGGTCCCGTCCCGCTGCTCGCGCACGTTTGTCCCCCCGCGAGCGTCCGCCATGTTGGTGGCTGTGTGGCAACGACACCTCGCCATGACAACAGGCGCGTGCGTGCAGCCAAACACTCATTACTTCTGCACGTGCAGTTGTACACTCGGCGATCTCTCACACACTCTCGCCCTGATGGAAGAAAACTGAGTTTTCACCACCTCACTGGCATGCAGTTGAGGACAGGTTGAGCTGTACACACAAGGCTGATATTATTTTATTCTACTAAACTGTTGTTTTTCCTAATGTATTCAAATAAATAGTAAACCTTTTTTATTTACTTTACTTTAACCACAGTTGTTTTTCAAGTAGGCAGACCAGTGGACAGACCTGTCACAGCACTCGTGTGTAACGGTTTCCTCATGCAGCCGGACCCTCAGATGTTTTGCTGTTTGTGTTTGTTTTTTTTTTCCCCTTCAGCATGTCCTGTCTGGTGCAAAACAAATAAATTTTATCAAAAATACTAACACTCATTGAACTAAAAAGTAGAAAAACATTTTATTTATAATGGGATCGTTTCCCACCATTGCTCTTGAGAGCAAGCGCTGAACACTCTTGAAGCGATCGTTTTCTAGTCTGACTATTTAAGTCACTCCCTCACCTATCCGGTTCACACCTACAACAGGGGTACATATAATTATATACATTATCTTAAAAAGCTAACTACAATTTTTAATGACGTTAGTTTAAAGGAAATTTACTACTGACTGATGATGCTAGCTTGTTTTCCAGATTTCAATTCTTTGAAAATAAATCCACCGTTTCTTAAAAAAAAACCCAAAATTAACAACAACAACAACAACAACAACAACAACAACAACAACAACAACAACAACAACAACAACAAAACCGTGTTGAGTTTATCAAAGAAGGTATTTTTTCATGTTCTAATATTGAGACATATTGTTCAAAATGTAAGCTCACTGATGTGTCAAAAAATCAAGGAAGCCTCAAACTTTCGAGCTTTAACCAGGTGTGCAGGTGAAAACGTAGGCACGTGATAAATGTGTATTTCCCTTGCAAGAGGCTGTCAACGGCCTTCCATAACAACATGAGAAAGTCGTTATGACGTCAAGACATCTACTGTGTATCTAACAAAAAGCTATTCTGTCAGTCACGCACATCCACAGAAGACGTCTCCTGATGGGATAAGGGGTGGAGACGCCTTTCTAGAATGATCGTATTGCACCCGACATGTTACACTACCCGCATAAAACACCCAACAGCATCATGTGCACCTGAGAAGCACAACATCTGTTGCTCCTATGTCTGTAGTTCATCATCACGAAGTAGAATGTCTGCCTTCATGTGACTAAAAGAGAGAAAGAAACAAACGAAAAGTAAAAAAAATAAACAAAAACAATAAAGTACAAAAAACGACAAGGACGAAGAAAGGTTGGGTAAACAAAAACAAAAAAAAAACTCAAATACTGAATCTGTTTCTACGATGAAACCTTACTCAAGAGTGCATAAAGTTCGAGTGTCTTTATTCCAACAGACTGATATCTTAAACGATTAAGGATCCTTCTGTTGAGTGGAAGATCGGAGTATCACGAGTCGTCCAGAAAAAAATTCCACCCGGAGTTTGAAGCGTCTGCCCTCCGTACGACGAGGAGTCGCTTTCAAGTCCGTGTTAAATGAACGGGAAAGCTTCCTTTGAAGACAGAAGTAAGTGATCGGCATCACTGTGTGGTCCCCACATCGGGGCGTGGGGGACTAGCTGTTTCCTACGGGCCCGGCGTTTTGCTCCATGTGTTCCCTGGCACTGCCGGGCCCCTAGCGGTTGTTTCCAAACAACTTGCACCGGAGTCTGGCCACTCAAGCGCACTGGGGCCTGCAAGCGCGCCCTTGGACAGTCTTTAAAGACAAGAGAAAAAAGAGAATGCTTCATTGCCAGATTTTAATGGTCATTGTTCTGGGGTTACGGGCGCTTCTGTTGCCAAGTTTTCCCCCCCGTGCTCGCCCGGGCTCAATCCTTTTCAGCCCTCGCATCTGTCGAGACGAGAAGGTTCCTCTGTGACGTGTCTGTCGGGTGGTTGACTAAGCAGCGAGTGTTCTTGCTTTCGCCGAAGCAGTTGCATACTCATCGAAGGAAAGGTCTCAGAAAATATTAGATAATGATGTCGAAAACGAAGATTTTAAGTAAAGCGAAAAAATAAATAAAGAAATAAATAACGCAAAAGCATTTTTGGGTGTTAAAAATATATATAATGCAACACTAGATAATTTGTTGTTAGTCTTCTCCAAAACCGTTTCATAGATTTGAAGCAACTTAATTTTTCTACAACAAAAGAATCTTTCTTCTAATATTTGCTTGATGGGGAAAGTGTTCCAGATGAAGTCAGTTTAGTCTTCGTGTGTATTGGGTAGGCTTGGATAGGTTTGGTCTTGCTTTAGTTACGACAGGGTTAGTTTCTTTAAACTTTAACATTCGTGTTCATTAACACAAGTGGAGAGCTGAGAGAGTCTCACACCTTCTCAGACCAAAGTGTGGGACCAGGACCTTGTTAATGCGCCCAACCTTCTCCTGTCCCCTTGGACAATGTGGACGTCCACCGCCGTGAGCCTCCTTTCGTAGCACCGAAAAATCTGGAACTTCCACCCCTCCACCAAACCTTCGACTAAACGATAGACACAATTTTCTGCTTTCCAAGCGATTTCGCCTGGTGAGATGAGGGCAAAGGAAACCGATGCGGGCATATTTGCCGGCCGGTACTCCAGGGACAAGCGCTTGGCCAAGGCGACACTCAATTACACGAAGCGATGTTTTCTCCTCCTTTTTTTTCAACTCGCAGGCAGCGTGCAAGCTGTGACCCGCAACGACCCGTACGGAGGGGGGATGTAAAGGTTAAGGGCCGTGGGTGGGGGAAGGACAAGGGCTCTCTGGGTGGGATGAAGTGAGATGTGATTATTTCTGGAGCTGGAAGACGTAGGAAGGGAGTGAACAAAGTCAGTGGGATGCACGTTTGTTTGATGAAGGATGCTCGTGAAATCGTGTTACTTTGCCTGGCCACCTTCATTTTTCTCATACCCGATGGTGCTTGCAGTCTTAATAACTAACATAAGACAACATAAAAAGCCATGTTCTTCCTTTCCTACCTTTTCTCTTTCATCCTCTCTCTTCTATACAGATGTACTATCTCGTCGCGTGTGGCGGTGGTGGCGGTGAGGAGAAGGGTACTTGTGTTTGTTTCCCTACTGATGGAAACGCTTTATCATCAAATTACCCAAACCACCCGTTTCAGCCATCTTTAGCATTCTGGGTAGAAAATGACTAACATAATATATAATTATGATTTCTCACTCTTTTTGCGCAAGAATTTGTTATAATTACAAAAAGACTCTTGTAACCGACATACACCTACACATGGCCTATACACAACTAATAGATAACCTATATATGACCGATACTTGGCTGATATATACCTATACATACCCGATACAAGCCTATACATGACCTATTCACGAACGATACAAACCTATACATGACCAATACAAGACTGCTACATCCACGATAAAAGACCGATTCAAAGACAATCCTTGCGACGGCTCGGACTCATTGCAAGGTCCCCCGGCCTTTTCCGATTCTTTATTTCCTCAATTTGTCCATCCCTCTAAAACGCCGCCCACCCCACCCCACCCCGCTCTCCGCGCCACCCCATCTTTTGTTGCCGCACTGACGCAGCGCGGATATCGATCACGAGGCTCGCCCCCTTCGATCAGGCGGCGGGGCTCGGGCCAGCTCATTATAAGCTTTCTCTCGAGGAGGGAAATTTTACGTCCAGCGGTTCTCGTAAGTGACTATTAGCCTTGTCGACCGGTGCCAATTTTCACGCCAAGTCGCAGAACGCTCGTCCACCGCGCATGAAATCGATTCGGGGTGAAATTGTGATATAATGAGATCCATTAAGTGGATATCAGCCGGAAGAGTTATCATTTGGTGCCGGAAGAAAGGTAGGGGGTGGTGGGGATGGGGATTCTGGGGTAGGCGCTGCTGCGACGGCGTGTGAATGTCTTGAGGAGGCACAGCAACGAAATAATTCCTTGCAAACAGATCTCGGAGGTGTCTGGCGAGGGGTTAGTGGAGAAGGAAGGAAATGGGGGAAAAGGTTGGCCATCGGCATACAAAACGGTGTGCTTCCGGACAGAATGACGTCACATCCGCTTTGTGACCCTCCCCGGGACCGATTGATCTAACCTGCCTGATAAATCAATTGGCGAGGCCGGCATCCCAGGCGTGAAGATGCCTCCAAATGGCGGAGCCTCCGTGCGCGGGCGCAGAATCTAAACATTTGAAGTGCACAACAGTCGTGGTGTTCAGCGTCTGTACAGGCCTGGAGAGGCCCCCTTCTTCCACGCGCCCGCACGCGGGCAGTGCAGCGTAATGAAATGCCGCTCGTTATGCAAGGGTGGGAAATGGAAACGTGAACATCTTGAAGAGATCTTCAGTTGATCTCCCTGCCTAGAAAATTGCCTCTTGCAGATGGTGTGGGCAAAGACATATTATCGAAGCGTCCCATCGGCCAAAATACTCAATTATTGCTAACTCAAGGGCTTCCGGAAGGCGAGGGGCGGACAACCAGCAGGGCTTGTCCCTTGTTGAGAGGGTCGTTTAAAGTTAATTACAAAGATGCTATCCACAGTGCCGGCCCGTCCTAGAGGTCCAGATCGTGCGTTTTTTTTTTAAAATCCGGAGAACACCATCACCTTCTTCCACACACACACACTCTCTTTTCTTATACATCTCTCTTCTCTCTCTCTCTTTCCTCCCCTTCCCTCCTCCCCTACTCGCTCTTGCCTGGCGTTAACGTACAGCCGTGATAACGTCTTCAATTCTTGGCGGTTGCTCGTTCCCAACGCACCTCCAATTTGTCTGATCGCCGCTGTCCTTCAGTGATACCTACCCCGATAGTGGACGATACTATTAGAGATAGTGTGTGATACCATTAGAGATAGCGCGTGCTAATCTCGCTCGTGCTGCCCGTCGCACGCACCTTGAGCGCGTGATGCTGCCAGATAGGGGCTGATGGACGAGAGCGAAGCCCCGGCCCAAAATGACCTCGTCCGGAGAGAATAATACTCGGCCGACGATCTTGGGCCTCCTCCTTGCAGTGAACCGCAACTTTCAATTGTCTTTCAAAAAGCCGTCGTGTTTAGAGGGCAGATAATTCCTGCGAGGTGCATGAGGGCCGAGATTGCACTCCCTTGAGACTTTCTGATGTTCGTCATAGTCGCTGTGACCTCCCTTCCCTAAATCCCACCCTCCATCCTACTACCACTCCGACCTCCCCACCCCAACCTACCCTATCCCGCCATTGCTTCCCGCGTGATCTCGCCGGACCAGATCCGAGAAATGACCTGCTGAACAGTTTGCATCCTCATTGTGCGAGAGAAATGGGGGAGACGGCCGTTTGGAGCGTTCACGCGTCACGAGATGACCTCGCGTCAACGCGAGGTGCGGGCTGCGTGAAGTGACCTGTGTGACTCTCGTCTACTACAGGGACTACTACAAGGACCGCTCATCTCCCGGCGACTTCTGTGCTCCAGTGTCGAGAGAATGAAGTAATTTCAAAGTTTTCGCGATCAGGATAAACGTCTCCAAATTTGTCTTCTACTGACAGAAAGTGATAAAGGAGTTGGGACGGGGAGTCCGATCTACAAATCTTTTTATTTTTCTTCGTCAGATGAGTGATGAAGACAATGAAGAGATAAGAGAGGAGTGAATGCACTCAGCCTTTCTTGGTCTGTCGGTCTGACAATGACAATTTGCCCCCACCCCCCAATGATACCTTTCGTAATAATACATTTTAACACTCTAAGATGAAAGATATAATTTCAAGACACAAGTCAGCAGGTGCGGTGTTTTTATACAGTTTATTTGTGACTAGTGCTAGACATTAGGTGACTTTTAAACTGATGTAAAAATATTTCTCTGGAAAATATACGGCCTCTTAGTCTCCACAAAACACCTGCAAAACTCACATCAAAATGCCGTTGATCATTAGAGTTATGACTCAAAAACTGAGAGAGATAATAAAACACAAAAAGAAAGAAATTCCTTGAATACAAAGCAAACTGTGAAAGATTCCAGCTCATGGGCCAACAAGGAGTCTGGGCCAAGCATCGAAATGGTTCTCAATGGTAACATAATCTTATCTCTCGTCTTTTATCATCAAAAGGTCTGCGAATGGAGAGCATGTGGGAATGGCATCATGGGAAATGTAGCTGTGTCCAAATGAGGCTGATCGCTCCACATTTCGCGTGGAAGGCCTGCCAGAATGCACAATATCGACAGGCGATTGAAAATGATGCGTGTCGCATCAGATCTCGCCCTCTTCCCCGCACCTTTGGTGAGGAATCTGGGCTGAGTTCAGTACAGTTTGCCCAGAAAAAAACAACCTTCACAGGGAAACGTTCAAACAGATTTCCTCCCTCCTCCCTCACAGCCTCCAGCGTCGACTAGAGGAGTTGTTGAGACGAAAACAGTCCTGTAAAGAACAGATGTTGCCTACAGAAGTTTGTAAAATTTATGTGGACATGTAAACAAAATAAGCCCATTATTGTTATATGCGAAAATAGCGCAAAGTTTTATGACAGAAGCAGTAAAACCATCGCCATTGCTTCTGGTGGTGAACCGAGTACCTCCAGGGTGTGGAGCGTTGTGATGAACGGGAGGCAAGCGCTTCGCATCTCTGTGGGTTGGATGCAAGGGACGATTTTCCGGATATGGGGGTTAATTTCCAACGCATGCGCATTACGATGGTTAAAAAAAGCATTTACAATTGACTAACCTATGGCGCTCATCGGTCTTCGAGGACAGGATTCAAGGATGTACTGTCCTTTCTGAAATGGTTGCCATATAAAGAACACCATGTTTCGCATATTGTTTCAAATAATATTTACATAATGCGTGCATCACACTTATTAGCGATGGCGGTAAAATCATTTATTCATTTGAACCATTTGGGTGAATCTTTAACTCAGTAAAGACGAGTGTTTTACATTAGTAAGTACTAGAAAATTGATATCTCCTCGTAATTAAAAGAATGCTATGAAAGCAAAGAAATCCCGAGAACAGTATCCCATATTCCAAGTTTTCAAGTCTCACCGGAAGCTAGTGGATATACATGACACCAAAACGTAAAAGACACAGGAAGGCCAATATAATTTATCATATACGATAATAGGACTTCTTCACTAGCAGTTCTCAATGGTCACTTCTTCTGTACATCAAAGTTAGCTTTATCATCCACTGAAGGTTTGAATAATTTGTAACTGAATTTCAATAGTGTTCGTCTTGGCAACTCCGTGTGTCAAAGGTCACCTAACATCTACGTCACAAGTTCACCAAACCTTCCAAGATCCAACTCCAAGATAACATTCTTCATTGAACGCCAGGTTCCCGACTGCAGCACGTGCCCACTGCTTCCACCCTGAACGCGCCTCAGCCTGGCGGCAACACCCGGAGAAGCCATCACAGGCTTGAGTGCTTTACAGTTTACACTGCGGAGTCTCTCGCTATGCACCTCCCGCTGAATCTGTAGTTTTTCACCTGCAGGCTCCCCAGTCCCTCCACTCGCTCCCCCTGCGCTAAGCGCCAAAGCACGTGGCTCAAGACGAATAAATTTTTACTCGTGCATCACTTAGTCAAGAAAATTACATTAAAAGACAAGAAGGAGAGAGCTTGCTTGCTCGGAGAGCAAAAGTGAGTATGAAGAAAAATTTACTTTGAATTAAAATGTTTTTCAAAGTGTCAAAGAGCTGGTCCCGGAAAAAGTCGATCACTAATACCAAAGTCGTTTCATTGTCTCCATTCTAGAGTTTACTCTTGTATCTACAATTAGTCGCGTGCTTCTGTGTTTGTTTACGCGTGTTACAAGAGTGAGAGACAGAAGGGGACACTTTCTAGAAACCAGAGTGTGGGTTTAGAAAGGTAGAGGGACGCCACCACCTTTCGCTCAGTAAAACTTTCACGTTCACAACATAGACAGCAAAAGACATAAATGATGATGATGATGATGATGATGATAATAATAATGAAGAAGCAGCTAGAAGGCAGGATCGGATAAAGAGACAAAGCCTCTGACTCGTCATCAAGCGACGAAGGAGCTTCGTGTCCTGAAGACAAAGGCTTCTCTTTCCCTCGCTCCATCTTTACACCTCCTGGTAGTCCGGGCGTGAAATGAGGCGACTGCTGAAATTAGTGAGGGGTCAATCTGTTAGCACAGTTTTGCCTTTGATAGCACAAAAGCAAGCTGATAAGGTTAAAGAAACTGTCGACCCCTGCTCTCCCCCTCCTGCCATCCGTCTCGAGAGGTTAGCCTGCAGTCGTGGGCAAAGCCTTCATCTGTCAGTAAAACTAACTGCTTTTTACGACTTTGCCATTGCAGAGTTTGATTTTGAGTTCACCTAGTCATTTAAAAGTGTAAGATATTTAAAACTACTATAAAAGTATACATTTTTGAAACTTTTCAACAGCTCAAATTAGACTTTAAAATTGAGTATAACAACCTATCTACCATTACTGGGAATGAAAGAACGTGGAAACATTTAGTTTTACACTCAAATTGCTATCAGCTAGTAATGATTCGTCTTAAACACTTCTAGGGCAGGTGACAACTTCATTGGACATATGTAACGAGATTTAGGAGAGGACACGAGTGTTAAATGGAATCAGAACTGTCTGCAGACTCATCACCTTCGTGGTGTGTGCACAGAAAAGCTGTGAAGCTCACAGAACAAAAACAAAACATACAGAGTTAGTGAGTGAGACCAATTTTACATACTGCATTTAAAATACTAATTGATTAGTTCTGGCTTGGTTTCTATTGTGTGCAGATAAGGCATTATTTATGTGTTTCTTACTTTCCTAATACAAATAAAATAATGAACTGTCCCAACTGTGCATCTACAGCATCTTGGACTGCATTCATGTTGACATCAACAACAATGCCAATTTTTCTCTCCGTAAAAGAATTCACAGTATTTATATCAGTGTTGTAATTTGTTGCTTGCAATTTCATATTTTATATATGTGTCCTGAGGGAAAAGAAGAGGATATTTTTTTGTGTACAGACAGCATATGTATCTTTGGAATACTGAGCTCTTATTATCATCGTCCTTCTTTTTGTTAGAATTTGTGAAGGCCTCAAACTGCCTTTGATAGTCGGATAAAGCGCTCTCTAGATGAGGATTATACAATACAGAGAATGTATAGTGAGAAAAGGAAGTGAGAACCCTGCAGAAATTAGACTCTTAAGCTGACAGCCAGTAAATTCAATAGAAGCTGTCTTTGTATAGCAAGAGACCACGTGTAACTGCCCCGCCCCCCGATAAGGACACACATAAAGGAAAATAATATCAAACAAAACTAAAAATAATCCGACATCCTAGAGCGTTTAGTTGATCTATTGTTGTTGCTTACCTGTATGACAGGATCGGACCTTCAAATTATTTGTGCAGAACAACAGTAAAACAAACAACTGGGAATTTGTATACAAAATGTAATAAAGAAATAGATCAGAATTATTTTGCACAGTCTGCATCATTATGTTAGCAAAAAGATAATATTAATCATTTATAAAAGAACTGCACATATACCGAGACCATCATCACGTGTTGAGTTCCTATCATCACGACTCTGCTGACGTCAGAAGTAACTGGCATGTGTCGACAGGACGCCGGCTGTGTGGAGACCCGGCCCTCGGCTGACAGTGTTTAGAAATACTGCTGTGACATAGCACCTCGCACATAACGAGCGCTGTCAGAAAGATGGACGACCCTCAGGATGTTGTAGGTCTTGCGAAGAAAAACACGACTGCGGTAAGCATGCAAAACGCGTGTCGAACAACAGAAACATTCGCTGCAGCCCGGGGGAAAGGAAGGAGACCGGAAAGAGAGCCAGACACACAGAGAGAACGAAAGAGAGAGACACACACATACGCAACAGAAAGAGAGAGAGGGAAGAAAGATGGAGGAGGAAAGTGGAGAGAGTGGAACGAGAGAGGAGAGATGGTTATCCTGGATCCAATTTTGGGTGGGTGAGTGGGTGTCTGGTTGGGACTGACAGACCTCGACAACATAACCCACTGACAAGTGCATCTATTTCCCCAGAATGGCGAGCAGCAAACCTCCGAGAGAATGTACGCCAAACCTTTCTTATTGTAACGGTCGCCATGAGCCGCAACCAGAGTAACCAGAACATCAGGTCTGAACAGGAGGGAAAGGGGGGTTGGCGGGAAGGGGTGGGAGAACAAAAGACAAGCATCTCTGTTCTATTGCAGCAATGGAAACAGAATTTGAAACCCTCCCCGCCCACAGGGAGTTGAAAGGATGTAGGCGCAGTATGATATAGCTTGACACTTTACTGGTCCCTGGATATAACAACCCCAGAGGGCTGGGTATAAGCAGCACATGGGGTACTGAAGTTGACGGTTTGTAATAACTGCCAAATGACGTCACAATGTGTGCAGCATAACACAGCAGTTCGTCGTGTATAACAGAGTTTCATAGCTACTGACGACAGTTACATCATCATTGTCGTCTTGGGTGTAATTAGAAGAGTTGTTGTTGTTAACATCAGGTGTATAGTTTTATTCTTAAGTGCATGCCCCCTATAGCTTCAAGAAAAAGCAAGAATAATTTTCATTCCCGAGTGGATGTCACCTTTGACCTCAGGGGTAAGCAAGATTATTTTAAAGTACCCCAGCGAATGTCCACACACGGACGCTTCCATTGACGCGGTCAGCTGGACCAAGGAGGCAAGGGGGCCACCATCCAGGGCTGGAGGATGATTCATTAGAAGGGTGGTGGGAGGGTGATGTATCAGAAGGGTGGTGACACAACATCGGGTTATCAAGACTAGCACCCGCGACATCTTCATCCATAGATCCTCACTGTGCAGCGAGTGACCTCCCCCTGCAGGCAGGTTCAAGCAGACAGGAGGGCCGAGGTTATTCCCCCTGCACAGCGCATTGTATATGAATCGAACAAACCGTCTTGTCTTCACAACATCTTGCTGTGCTAAACTGTATTATGAAACTTTATAAGATACAAATGTTCAGTCTTCGTTACTCGTGTGCGTGCAGCCTGGTCCTCACCACGTGAAAGAAGCGTGCTGATGACGAGAGATGCGACGACGACAGCGCGAGGTGAAGAGCTTGAGACGACAGTGCCTCCTCCCCTCCGATAGCCAGATGTCGAGAGTTCAATTTTCACCGAGTCGTAAATGTTTGCCATTATCCGCTGGCAGTGTCTTGCAGACAATTACACCGGGCCTGGCGACGAGAGATGAGTGGCAGGTGTTGTCACAGTCAGCAGGCGACAGTTGACTGCTGAAACTCGCCACGTGACATCTGACAATGAGAATCATATTCAGTTTGTTTGTCTTGTATCCATATTTATCTCGCTGATCGTCTTACATCACACATTTATCTCATTTTGCATTTCTGCTATAATTACTACTTGTCATACACTTTGTCACACAAAAAATTATTATAAGAAAAGAAGAAAATAAATAACTATAGAAGACATGGGTTTACAGCGAGAACAGCGCCTTTAAACCGTTCACGGAGCAGAGTGTTAGTCTACCTGACTGCGATGTTACTCCGCCATTTGTTTTCGTAGTCTGGTTTTTTTTCTTCCTCTCCTTTCATCACTTCCTAATTATCCACCCTCCCAAGACACACACACACACACAGTCATGCGCGAAAAAGAGACAAGGAGTTATCTTCTGTCTTAATAACCATTGTCAGCTCAGTATCACTGATACTATTCCTACTCGTAGAATCAGCAATGAGTCTTCACTAAATAAAACTTCTAGAGGGGAAAAGAACCATCAAACACTGTTACAGAAGAGGCTAAATAGGTTAGTATTTGTGATGTATAGGAGGAGTAAGTATTAATGGCTAACCCATGACCACAATTATTTTCAAATTTTATTTAATTTATTAAAAGAAACAAATTTCTTAAAATCAGTTGTGGTCTTCAATACGTAAAAATAAATAAGCGCCTCTACACAAATTGTTGTAACAAACTAAGGACAGTTTACCTTCTGTTACATTAGCAGACATTCTGTGTCGACCTTAATTTTGACTTAGGTTAGCCTTTAAACATCTTATTTTGGGAACAGTAACCTGGTCTAGTTCAAACCTGGAATAGCAGGTCAGGCTGCAGAATGTGCTTGTGCATTTTAAATACTTATTCACTTCACTTCTCTCGTAAACAGCAGTAATCTTTACAATACAAAGAAGACAATTAATTTAATTTTGTATCAGCTATTGTGATGGCTGATACAATCTTGGGTTCAGCAAGTCAGGAATATATATACCAGTATATCAGCGTATTGTGATAAATAAGATAAGAGTTCATCAATTATTAACAGTTACATTAATCTACCTCCATATTGTTTGTTTCGTTTAAACTGAACCCAGACCTTATTAAAGGTACACAATATTTTTGAATACTGAAAGCGGTCTTCGCGCTTGGGGCATGGCCTCCGCTTTCTTCTCATACTGGGCAGCAGAGAAGGAACTTGCAGGTTATTAAAAAAGAAATACTATTTTTAAAGTAAAGCATCACTCATATTAAGCATAACAATTAAACAACCTTTCGTATCTGTTTATTTGAAATGCAGCAAAACTAACGAATTCAGATGTTTTTCCACAAAAAAATGTTTATCGCAAGAAATAGGCCTGGATCGGCCGGGGACTTATCTGCACAGACAGAAAGACATATCACTAACGGCTTAAAAAAAAAATAAAATAAAAATAAATAAAATCAAGATCCACCCAGGACAGGTAAGATGCATTTAACACCTTTTTGCTGGTTAAAGGAGTAGCTATAGAATTGCAACACTTCATTTGTTCTGCAAATTTCTTGAGACTATTGCCGTGGCTTTGAGCCATCATTGATAATGGATTAGAGCACTGAACACTTTGTACTTCTTCTCTCCACACACGGAGGAGAGATTGTGAGTACTGTGTGCTGCTGGTAGTCATAGTTGATCGTAAGAACCACAATTTGGTTTCTGAGAATGTTGTGGGAGAATGAAGTTCATTCTGTAGTTTTTGTGAGCAAAAAGTAAAACAAAACACTTGATCGGTGAATGTGAGCTACTTCACTGGCAGTTACTTCACTGCTGCTGGGCTGGCTGGCTGAGTGGCTGGTTGAGTGGCTGGCTGGAGTTCTGTAGACAGCATATCTCACTACCTCGAGCCTTACAAACATCAGTATTGGAAGAAAAGGAGAAAATAGTAGAATAAAAATAAAAACTGGGGCTTATTGCACACCTAAGTGTCATGTAAAATCACTGTACAAAACACGCAAAGCAGCACTCGAAAGTCACTACATTTTGAACACACAAAAATGTTGTCCATAATTTTGAAAAGACGAATAACTCAGCTTTTCTCGCTGTCATTGTGTTTTAACAAGTCAAACTTGATCTGCTACCTACTACACTGACAATTGAAATCTGTCCCACGTTTAATCTTCCATGGCTGACTCGACCTTCTGTCAGTTCCTCCCCTACTTCTACCTTCGATCCCTCTACCTGCACGCTGTTGAAGGTAACAACTCATCCCTGCCCTCACCCAGCCACACACCCGCCTGAGAGACTTCAAACATGTGAGCCCATCAGGCCCTGACGCTTTGAAATTCGATTCTGATGGATGGTTAATTACTCTCGACTTTCCACAACAATTATATACCTCACCTGCGTCCCTCCCTCTTTCCTAAGAAAAAAGCAGTTGCATCTTTCCGAAGTCCTTTTATCTTTCAATTTTCTTTGTATATTTGGAACTAACTGTTCGTCTTCAAGACTAGACGAAAAGAACTGAAACGAAGACAAAGATGACGATTGGCTTCGTTGTTGGCAGCGATATTTTGGTTCTCCTTGGAGACGACCTCGTGACTTTTATTTCATGTCTGTTAATTTATATTGTCAGACGATGCTTGATAATGAGAATGCTTATGACCGAGTGGACATGTGATTTCCCACAATCCTCACCACACACACGTGACCACGTACATCCCGTTCTTGTAGTATGCATACCCTTCCAAACTTTAGCGGGTTTTAAAAAAGGAGTAAATTCTTCTTCCCCATAATATTCGCTCGTACGAAGGAAGAGCGTGCCATCCGCACGTGTTGAATGCCCCTGAAATTGTGTGTTTTGCTTTCAGGAAATTACTCTCATTAGCGAGCTTTCCCTTTACGCCACAAGCCGATTCTTCATTTTGACGGCTCGGCGCTCGACGGGCCGTAACCGGGGTACAACTCAAGGCCGCTTATCGGTCTTGCAAAGTAATGTAAAACATTAGTTAATGGCAAAGCCCATTTCGCGCGGGTGTCAGCGACGAATTGCTGGAAATGCAAACCTGCCTTCACCCAGCTTCCAGGTTTCAAGCTGAGACGCATTCGTTCAGGTTACGCGAGTGCAGAACTCGACCTTCTCTCGACTGACTTGCCTTGTGAGGATGTCGTGGACTCGAACTGCAGCCAGTCCCAGACAAGCATCGTCGTGGTGAACAGGGTACGTGGCAGAGATGGATGGTCACAGTCAGAATACCAACCTCGGAGGCTGAGAGAAACAGAAAACAGGGTCTGGAGGACATTTTGGAGTCAAAAGGACCAAAAGGGTCGGGCAAGTAGTTGCTGGAGGAAAAACTTATGTCACGTGATGTCCTGACAGAACGAGAAGACCTTTGACAGCAGAGTGGTTAGTGGGAGACGATTTAAGAATTAATCTCCCCTTTTCTATTACATTATTAAAGATATATAATATTATGGTATTATTATGATTATTTGTAAGTCAGGCAACGATTAAAAATATATATTTAGATATTAAAGAACAAATAAAGAACAAAATTTGTGTCGCTCTCAAAATCTTTGCGTCGAGCCTTTAATTCTTTAATTTTATGTTTCTTGTGTTTGTATGTGTATTTGCATGTGCATGTTTTCGCGCGCACGTGTGTGCACAACTGTGCATGCTAAGAGGCTAGAAAGAAATGCCACACTCCCCTTGGCGCCTGCTGCTGGTCTCGCCGTGTCGAACATCCTCATCAACGGTCCCCCTGCCTGCCGCTGTGGTAGCACGCTGTGCGCCGTCGCGCTCGTCCATGTCGGGGCACGCGCCAGCCGCCAGGGGGCGCTCTCGAGAGAGGAAGAGACACCGAACGGACAATGTACGTCATTGATGAAACGCAGATCTCTGACATTGAGATGATAACGAGACGAAGACGACGAGGATAATGATGATGATGGCAATGTTTCGTTAGGTAGATGCTAAGGCCCTGCAGTCGGTTCTAATATTTTATACGCACTTAAGCTGCTCGATGCACCTGACCCCAGGTTGGCCTTTGGCTTTGGATACAACTAGACCTCGGCAGTGGAGTGTTGGTATTACTAGGCGGATTGGACGTGTGCTGCGATTCTGAAAATAGAAATACTGGTAATGCAAAATGTATGATGCTTCAATATTCAAAATCTAGGAAGACTTGTGTGATGTATGATGTAACTGGCTGTAGGAGAGAGACCAGGAGGCATTTTAAGATAATCAGCCAGGATAATAGAGTAGCAGCAGAGGAAAGTGTGAGAACATACAGAGACAAATACTGAAAATATGGACAGCTTAATCAAGAACTTTGTTAAAATCTAAGATCTGCAATCTCCACACACAATATATATATAAGTAAAGGAGTGGGAGTGAATGTGTTAAATGTCGCAGCCTCCATCTCATTGCCCGCGATGATGATCACGAGGTCCACCCATTTTCTCTCAGGGTCTGTCCACATCCAGCATGGCCACCCTCACCCCAGGCCTGCTTCAAGCGTCGCCCCGGGCGAGTCATTGGAAGACCGATTTCCTCGGCTTCGTAAACGGATCAGCTCTTATGAATTACTCCTCGCCCTCTCTCCGGGCGCTGGCATCCGGGCGGAAAGAATATTGTGGTATCAACACTTGGACAGTTTAAAGCCTTGCCACCCTCTTTCTCGCCAGGGAGCTCTTCTCTTTGCCTCTTCCCCAGCTTTTCTTTTCTTGCAACTCGTCTCACTAGCCATCCTTTCCCCTTCTCCCCACCCAACCATTCCTTCTTGCGCAAAGGGAAGCAATTCAATCAGGGTAAAGAAGCTTGCCGGTAGAATTACATTTCTTCCAAGGAGCCAAACGCTGCCATGCCGTTTTGCCTCGGACAGCAACGACCAGCTTCCGAGGGAGGCACGAGGCACGAGAACAATGGCCGGCGCTTGCAAGTCTGACTGCTCGTACGGGGGGCGCTCAATGGCCTCGCAAGCCTTAATACCAATTTATCTAATCTTGTCGCCGGCCGACCCGAAGGGGACCACATCAAATGAAATCTATCAGCCCCCAAACGCGCTTTAATTACGGAATAAATCTTCGATGGAAGCGCTAATAGTCCTCCATCTAATCTTTTCGCCAACAAATTGAATGTTTTAAATCTTGTTGGGAGGGGCGGCTAATCGGGTTGGCGGCTGCACGGATTTCAATTTCTCATTTGGCCGACACCGAGAATAAAACAGTATTTAATTAGCCGGCTCTCGGGCCGACCCTCGCAGACTTCCAGGACCGGTGTGTACCCCCGGTGCTGTCTGCCTTGGGGACAGTCGCACGGTCTCTAAGACACGAACCCCGGCACAGCTAGATCCTGCAAGGCTTTGCCGCTCGATTCCTCAACCTTCCAACCCTCCCGACTCATCCCTCCTCCTTCCTACCTAGAAGCTATGGTCTTCTTCTCGTGCGCCGATCCTGCTGGATTTCGAGGCTCGATCGTTTGATGCCCCCCAGCAGCGGTTCTCCCTGCTTGCTAGATCATCCTCCCTATGGCCTTATGTGCGGCAGCGATTTCCATTTTAATGAAATTGTGATCGCCCTAATCACTGGCAAGAAAGGCGGGGGAGTTAGGCGCGCGGCGAGCAGGGTGGGGGGATTTACCCGGTCTCCTGTAGAACGCCTGGCGTGGAAATTGAAATAAAACTATTACCTGGCTATAAGTTAGCCACGTCGTTCATTTGCCCGCTCCTGTCTCTAATTTCACGCCCTAATCCATCGGCTCCTCCGCACGAGGCCAGCACGAAACGCGCGTGCATTAGCTGCCAATCCGCTGGTCGCTGGCGTCGCTGGCGCCAAATCCTCCCCTAAAGTCCCTCATCATGGCCGACGGAAACGCAAAGTACGACGGGAAATTATACGAATGGAAATAAACGAGCTGAAGAAGTTCGGGGGCTTGTGTGCGGCAAGATCGAAGAGAAAAGGGGGGGAGGATGCGAAGTTCGGGGAGGAGGGGTAATCGAGAAGTGATTTTGGAGGGCGATGCGAGGAAATTTGTCCTGGCCGCTGCGCGTGCAGGGGCTGTAATTGTGGTCGTGAAGACACAAGTGGGAGATAAATGGGGGATACGGAGCGAGCTAAAAGCTTTATTAAGTGGGCGTAATTGGCTCTTCTCTCACTCTGATTCATTCTTTTACATCCCTCTTTTTTTTCCCCCATTCTCTCTTTCTCCGCGCCTGGTACGAGTAGATGTCGTAAAAACGAGTTGGGAGGACTGAAATAAAAAAAAATGGGGATAAAGAAGAAAGCTAGATACGCCTTTACAACTGTGTGTCGCTGCAGTAGCCGTTGGCGGTGGGCGCAGGACTCGGTGTTAGTACGGGAACGAGGCTCAGAAAACGAAAACTTGGCGGAAATGATTTTGGGGTGCAGTGGGGCTAGTCTCTAAACCTGTGGTTAGTCTGTTTTTAAAGCTTTGGAAACAGTGGCTGATGGCAGTGGGGGTGAAACAGATGGGGTGCGGCCAGACTGAGAAGGTGAACCGTTAGCCTCTGGGGATATAGGGTCAGGTGGGGGATGGAGGAAGAGAGTGCAGAGGCAGTTGTGAAAGAGAGTTTGGAGGAGGGAGAAGACAGCGCGTGCACAACAATTTTCTAGCCAATCACCCTCAGGGTCTACTTCTCAGATCGATTTCTCATCATCTGCCTCTCATCGTGTCAATTAGCCACGTATCCACCTCCGGATTCTCTTTTTCGTCTACGTACAGATTAGAGGTACAGGTTGACATGGCCACTGAGAGTAGAATCCATTTATATGAAGGTTGAATAGAATTTCTTCCAAACTTGGCCAAACTGAAATATGTTCTCATTTCTCGAAGATCGAGCTTATTTCATCCACAAGCTCAGAAAGAGTTTTAAAAATTGAAGGTATCTAAGGAATTTTCTTAGCAATTTCAATAAAAATTGTGAGCAGTCGAGATGTGGTGGACAAGGGCTTACATACACCACAACATCCACTCTTGGACCCCTTGCACACAAAACGTGTTCATACTGCAGTTATAATCAGTTGTGGTATTTGGCAGGTCTGCAGGCTCGCATGCTTTAGTTTGACTTCTTTTGGAGGACGTTGCACAGCTCATTGCAATAGTTAGTCCATCAACACGGCCGCACTCTTTGTGAGAAGATGGTCATCGTGTTTTCGATGACTAAAGTCTTGTGTTGACCTGTCTTGGTAAGACATTTTGGTAGGTTTTCTTTTTTTATTAGCTGCCCCCTTTGCTTCGGCATTAGTCCAGCTCTCCTTAACTGCCTTCATCCCTTTCCGATGTTGCGATGCACAGCTTTGTATTTGGAAGCTGTTTGTCGCTTGTCTCTTCGAGGATTTCCGTTGATGATACATTTAGGATTGTTTCCTCTAACTGTGATTCTGTCAGTACCAGTCGATGGATGGATGGATGCTGCCCTGTGTGTCTTGGCTGCATCCACGGGGGACAGGTTCGTGCAGCCAGTACAGCACAGGAAACGCCGAACCTTGCTGTCTGCTGAAGACGTGTGCATCCATAGTCCCCAGCCTCCATCACGTGACATCAAACAGCCCATTACGAAGCAAAGTCCTGACTGGGCGCGTCAGCAGGAAGTCACACTATACTTTCGGTACCTGGCCATCAGAACCTTTGAAGTCCCCGCCCAGGTTTTGGGAACAGAGCTCAAACGTGACCGAGTGAATAGAGCTGCGGTCCGTGGACCGGTTTCCCGTTCATTAGCCGCCGCCAACTGCCGGCCCTCGACACACACGCTCTGTTCACTTGCCCAATTAATTAGCCCCCAGCCTGCATCGTGTGCAGGGGTCGTAGAGGTGCGCCTCACTTTCAAACAGGGTGTCGGAGCGAGACCCTGCATCACAACAGACCGGGGCACCCGTCGTCCTGCATGTCTCACCTGTGTGGCGGGGACATCCGAGGTTGATATATCTTGTCACAAAGATCCAAGTGACAAAGGTGAGCAAGGCCATGGCACATAAAGGTCGGGAGAAAAGACAGGAAAGGGAAGGAAAATAATATGAGTGTGTGTGTGAGAGAGAGAGAGAACCAGAGAGTATGTGTTTGTGTTTGTGTTTGCGAACGTGACCGCAGTTGATGTCGATGCTCTCATGTTTGTGTCGTTAACAAAACACTTCGTTGTTCTAAATATTATAACCGGAAAATAAACTTTCGCAAAGTCTGAAGAAGACATCAGACGACAAGTCTCTAGAAATACCCGCCTACCGATAGCCGTAGTGTAATCAGCAGTCGCCATGTTTCCAGGCGGGTACACGTGATACCCTTGATCGCTAACTGCTCTTTAATATCGTGTTTGCCAAGGAAAGCAACTTTAAATTCGCATCGATGGCAATCAGAGATGAACTTTGCCGCGCACCAATTTCCCCGCGCGAGAGAGCTGTTCTCGCCACTAAAAAGACCATGGAGACTTTGACACAGGAGTGTTTGTACAGTGGCCTGAACAGAACTTTGTTGAGGCCGCGCCACGGCACCGGGGTGATAGCTACCATGGATGGAGAGCGGGTGTGAGGGTGGGATGGAGGTGTTGGGAGGTAGGGGAGGGGCCGAGGAGTGAAAAAGGAGTCAGAGAGAAGCACAAAGATTGGTGAACGGGGTGTCGGGTGGGGTAGGGGGTGGCGTGAGTTATCACAAAGCACTATTTTGTCTCTAAACACGGGTGCTAAACCCATCACACCAGCGCTAACTCAGCTTGCGCGTGCACCCGCCATGCGACCTCTTACGTGCGCTCGCGCGTGCTTCTGGGGATGTTAAGTGTGGGTCGCGCGCTGGTAGGGAGCTTGGCGGCCCTCAGACACCCGGCCTGCTGCAGGCAAACGGCGCCAGGGAGCATCTTAACCCGATGATGCATGTATGCGTGCATCCCTTACATGCAAACAGACAGACAGACAGAAAAACAGACATAACCGAAAAGAAGGCGCACACACACACACGGATGTCTTCTGCAGTCCCACCCGAGACAAGAACCATGAACCGTTGTGATTGAATCATTTCTCACGACATTCATGATTTAAAAAAAGAAATCTTGCATCGACATCATACTAATTTTAGAGAAATGACGATCGTGAAGGGGTGGGTCGTGCTGATGATGGTGGTGTCAGAAGCAGATGCCGAAGCAGTTTGAGCAATGGAGGCGAGGTGGGGGAGAAAGATGCAAGGTTCCTGTCAACAGACGACCCTCGAAATGAAGACGACGAAGTGGAAGAGCATTCACACAGTCATTAATCATCGTAAACCGCCAGTCCCAACACGCTCCACCATTTTGTTGAACAACTTCTGAAGTTACACGCTTGTTGCCTTCGTGGCCTTGTGATCCGCTTCATTTGCGGCGGCTGTCGTGGCACCAGCTCGTCCCATCCCACTGTTGTGTGGCAAGCCAGGGTTGTCATGAGTGGAAAAAGACAGCGACAAGAATACATGTTTGGTCTGTTACAAAGTAGAAACAATAATGCCAACAACATGATTTACCATTGCTTATTCAGCTGCAGAAGTCCTCGTGCAAGGGAAGACCTTTTTTTCACTTGGTAAGAAACATCAGAGCTGGATCAGCTAGGGATGGTCCATGGTAAGTGATTCCAGTTCTAGAGTAGGCCAAACACAGACTTCGGAAAATTTTTGGTGGCACAAGCAACACCTACGACTGACATCACCAGACATGCTGCACAACAGCCAAGAAAATATTCAGTACATTGGGGGAGACACAGATCCCGGGTCACCTTAGTCTGTTTGCTTGACGGTTATTTCTTGAGGCAACGGTGCGTGGGAAGACGTCTTCTAACAGGACCAGCAAAAATGGACATGTTGGCCATTGAAAAAAAGTCTTACTCTAGTATCATTAGCGGGACTGGAAGTGTCCCGCTGCTCAACCTTGGCCACTAGCCATAGAGAACTATACTTGCACGGCCACTGCATATGGAACACTATGTCTATTACGTCACCGGCTATGGAACACTATGTCTATTACGTCACCAGCTAGGGAACGTTGTAAGCTAAACTCAACGGTCTATGGGGTGGCATACCTCCAGCGATTATTTAGAGAAATATCTCACCCCTCTGACTTATGAAAAAAAAAATTGTGATGGCGAAGTTTCCTGGAGAAAATGTAGACCTTCATAAACAAATAAGGAAAGGAAAAAGGAGAAAAACAGAGATAAACACAAACTTTCCAGCTTGAACCAACAGCTTCAAGCACACCAGAGGGCAGTACCAGCAGTGCTGCAGCGACACCATGCGGCGAAGTGTAAACTATGCTGAGGACATTCTTCTGCCCACTTACTTTACATCTCTCCCCCTCCTCCACCATCTCTCCCTCCTACCCACCATCGCAGACCCTTTCCCTGCCAAGCTCCCTGTTGCGCCATCATCGTCCCACCCACCGCTCATCCTCGTGGCTCCCCCACGGATGCTTTTTGTCTCCAGCAGGTGCAAAACACGCTGCGAGCATCTTCTTGAACAAACACGCTTCAGCGGCCGCGCGAGGCAAGTTGTTGCGTTTCGCTACATCAGTGAAGCACGCATCCCCATCAAAGACACATATCAAGGGCTGTAGCCATGATTTTGCAAACAAACACGGGCCCCTATGGCAATGGCGTTCATTTCATACATCAGCTGGTTTGATGTTATGGGGCTCGCGATATCCAAACATTTGACAGCACGCACCGAGCGTGGCGCACTTCCGAGATGGCGGCTGGCTCTTGCGGAGGAGGAGGAGGAGGAGGAGGAGGAGGAGGAGGAGGAGGAGGAGGAGGGGGTGAGTAGCAAAAAGGAGGTGTGAAAGGACGAAGAAGAAAGGTATATCCATATACCACCCTCACTTGAAGAAAATGACTTGGGCGTCATCATCATTCTGCCCCCTTTCCACCCTTATTTTCACCGGAGAACTGGGTGTTGTGGGGGCGGGTGAGAAGAAACAGATTGTTTTGACCAGACTTGAAGTACATTGTGTGTGTGTGTTTATGTGTGTTTGCGTGTGGGTGACGTGTATTCTAGACGAACACCTACACAATTTAATGCATAAAACTAAAAAACCCGGGTAATTTCATTATACTTTATACTTTCTTTGATGTTAAGACTTTACATCTTCATTTCTTTCTCCGTTCACTTTCGCTAATTTTTCTTTAATTTACTTCGATCCATTGTTCCCTCCTTTAGCCATGAAATTTTGTTTACCAACAAACAGAACCCAACTAAATTACCGTTCGGCAAAACCGAGATGGAGCTTAGACTGAGGAGGCAATGATGCGCGGAGGCTGCAGCAGGCGGGAGGGACTAGAGACGTTTGTCATGGCGGGTGTCGGGCGTTTCATCACCTTGTGTCAGACGTTTGCCTAATTTCTTGCCTTTCGAGCGCGACGTGCTAATCAGAGTCCACCCCTCCACCCGTACAAGCCCACCCCACCCTGTTCACAGGTGAAGCGGAGAAATTTGGGCGGCAGCTCGTGCGTAGCGTGTTTACATGGCGGCTTCCGCTCTCATCCACAATGGAGGGGCTGGGCAAGGCACCGGGAGGGAGTGGGGAAGGGGTGAAGAGAGAAGGAGAAAATACTTTTCAGCATCCCTGCGGATACAGGCTTAAAATTTACACAACAGTCAAAACGATTTTTTCACGCCACGTGTTTTCATTAGTTGGGGCAGGATAGGGGTGGAGGTTGGTTTAGGGATTTGTTTTTGTGAGGGGTAGGGTTGCTTTGTTTCTGGTTTGTGGGGGCGTTTAATGAGTTTAGAAAAGGTGTCAATATACACTTACCAACAATAAAAGTGTGTGTGTGTGTGTGTGAGCTCGCATGTGCACACAAATATCACAATAAAACGAACGTTGAATATTTGTGAAGCTATTTCAGGGACATTTGTTTGGCATAAACCAGGGACATGTTGATGTGCGAGAGGATAGTAAGACAAAGCCTGTGTCATGTTTTTTGTGTTTTTCTGTTGTTGTTTTTTCTTTTCTGTTTTTTTGTTGTTGGTTTTTGTTTTTTTGATTTTTTGTTGTTGGTTTTTTGTTGTTGTTGTTGTTGGTGGTGGTGGTGGTGGTGGTGGTGGTGGTGTTTTTTTTTTACCTGGAGTCTCCATTTTTGAACTGTATGGAGATGAAAGGTCCGTCTACAACAACATCCTGATTTCTGGAGTAGATGGAGAAAAAACTTTGTTGATAGATTGACTTGGTTTCTGGAGGAAATGGAGCAGCGAAGGTTCTGGAGTCTGTTGCGGTCATCTGCTGAGCTTCACAGTGATGTAGTTGTTGCGACAACTTTTTAAAAGCCAGTTACCCACATCTCAGGAATACCATCGTGGCATAAATCATATCCTCCAGCCTGAGTATGAAAGCTGTGCGTGCGTGTGTGTGCGATTGTGCGTGTTTGTGTATGTGCGTGTGTGTGTGTGTTTGGGGGAAGGGCTGTAAATTACTTGCAACTGTCGGGTGGATCTGGTTGCTGCGCGTGCATATCTATAAGCGCGTGCAGTAGAATTTAACCTCACAACAATCCTCACTTGTCTGCTGAAAAAAAACCTCTGCCTCTCTCATATGTGTTCTACTTTCACTACTTCCTCAGTTTACTGTCAGCAACTTTCTTCTCTCCAGGCTTTAGATAATTATCGCTACAGACATTTTCCACCACATTAAACATTTCAGAATTTTTTTTTTTTAGAATAACTCTCCTTCTCTTGCTCTTTCTCTCTCTCTCTCTTCAACCCTTTATTCTTCCTCTCTCTTTCTCGCTCTCTCACACACATTCGCGCACGCATATATATATATAAACACACGCGCGCAGAGACAGTCATAAGAAAATGTAACAAAAACATATACAAACCCATTTTGTCAGAAAGCTAAGAACTATGTGCACTTCCGTAGGGGCAGCGAGTGTTATCACTTATCGTCTTGTCACCGGAGTCCCCGGGGCTGTACACAAGGCGGGTATTCATGCTGCTCTCTCGTGCTGGGTGCTGCGGGTACCCGAGACGGCAAAGAAGAAAGGAGTTGATTTGGCGAAAACAAACACGCCGTTGATGTGCAGATGCGATAAGACCTACAGAATATGATTACTATTATGATAAACCACTGGCGCCATCGCCAGGCGACGGAAGGTAATGAGCCGCCAACTCGTCTCTTGACTCCGGCGATGATGTGGGGCTGGAGCTGGTGGTGGCAGTGCCACTCGGGTCTGGCACTGATGTCAGAGCTTGTGACAGTGTCACTGTGGATAGCCACTGCCACAGGACGTGCCGTTCATTGATGTCCTCCTCATTCACGTCTGAAGACAGTGATAATGATGACAGACGGACGGACGGAAGGACGGACAGTAGGAACAAGTCGTAAGGGAAATTAGTGATGTGATCAGGCTGCTGATAAACCAAACAAAGTAAACAACATAAAAAGGCGGTAAAGGGAGAGCAAATTACAAGTACTATTTTCTCTCCATGATTTCAGGAACAGCAAAAGACAGACCATGTGTTTTGGTTCCTAATTTTTTTGTGCTGTGACCTCGCTGACCTCGCGTTCATTCTCACAGCTTCTGTGCACGTGTGCATACCAGAGAGAGAGAGAGACTTGATACTTGATATCTTTAATGTCATCTACTTATCGTTATGACAATGGGAGAGTTAAGCTTACTATTATAAGCAGAACATAACAACTAACATAAAACTGAATATTTCCATTCAAATCCCGGACCATCAGGCACCAAACATTAAGTATGATCATCATGCATTTATACTTTAACCGGAGGTACATTGCTCCGTCTGTTAACAAAGCAGACACATAAGCAGTTATCCCGTGTAATAATATAATTGTTTAATTTTTTACACATTTTTATATCCATAATACCCTAAATAATGCACTTCTTTGCACGGTTAGTTTGGGTGTGTGTCCGCTTGGTTTGTTTTCCCTTGCTTTTACTAGCTTCAGTTCTGTATTTTGCTTTAGAGATAATATGTTTTTCATATTACTATCAGATCCTTCTCTACTCTCCGTGTGTGAGATTTTTGGAGGAAACTATATTTTTCACGAATAGTTGTGTATGTTTCACAAGTGAAGTAAGTGAACTTCATCTCTCATAACATCTGCTTTATTACAGGCGGAATAACCTGTTTGTATGTTACATCCAGGTCAAACCACCTTTTACAGACATTACCACCCAATGTTCTTGTTCTCGGTCGAGCCAGTGTACTCCTATGCCATCTGGTTGTTATCATTGATAAATATTTCGCCCGTTACACATTATCACGAAAACAAGCACCATTGATATTTTTCACTATTTTCTATTTCTGAAAGCTTGGTTTGGTACAAGCCACAGGTTGTTACAATGTCTTTATTGTCGCAGTTCAGCTGTGGCACAGCACATCACATACTCTGGGAAAATACGTGAAAAACCAGTGTTTACTTTGTCAAATTTTTCTGTCAAGCACACGAAATCAAACGGTTTATCATAGTTCACCAAATAAAGCCTTCCATATAATTTTTTTTAAATTAAACATTTTGCTTGATGGTCGGAATTCCTATTTCTTGGCTGACTAAGAAGTTGTTGGTCCTGTCAGAGTTATAGTCCTAGTCACTTGAAGTACTCTCTTTTATTGTACCCTTTCATAATCTTTTTTTCTTCTCACTCTATCCTGTGTACCGCAATGACTCTCTGACTGATTTTCCCGTAGGTTCCATGTCCTTCCCTTCAGTGCTGGCGCCGCCATGAGAGAGAGGACAAGATGATGTTGATTGTGGTCAGAAGCTGAGGAGACGACCTTTATTGGAGTTAAAAATCTGAGGTTTGAATGACTTCACTGGACAACAAAGCATGTCGGTGTCCTTGTACCGCCCTGGATATTTTGTTTTAAGTAAGAAATTCTTTTGCAACCAGAAATTATGCATGTAGTATACAAGCACAACTTACCATTTCATTTGCCTTCTCTTTGAACTTTAATGGCGTCTCCACGCATCACAAGGAGCACGACTGATCAAGATGAGAATATTGAAAGACAAGAAAATAGTCATGCTAAATACTACGCTTGAGTTTGTATATCTTTGTGTGTGTGTGTGTGAGGAGGAATGCGTTTGAGTTAACGGGCTGTGTGTGTGTGTGTATGTATATATTAGTGTATGTGCGTGCGTGTACGAGTGCCTACGTGTGCATCTGCATGCGTAGGGGAAGTAATCAGCTTTACGTTGAAACGATCGTGTTCACTCGCAACCCTTTTTTTTTTTTAAAAAGCAACAACAAACAGTCCATCAGATCCAGAGTTGGATGTGTGGCCATGCAGCTCCCCTCCCCTCCCCTCCCCTCCCAACCCTCACGTGTTTTTCAAAGCCAAGTCTGGCAGACGATGCTGCAGTTTACACTACAGTGCCAAGGCTCTCATGTTATTCTCGCACGACTTTCATTTTCTTCTCTAACTCTTCAGTCACTGTCATCATGGCTCACGTGAAGCTGGGGTCAGGGGTCAGCATCACACACACACACCAAGTCTCCCACCAACATCTTCGCCAACAACGACCTGCGTTACATCGTCTGAACGACGAGACGGCGGCGGCGGCCTGAGGGAGGCCCCGGCATGCGAAACACGAGAGAACTTCTTTCAATTTGGAAAATATTTATTTCTGTACAGAAAACATTTAGCACACACAGGAGACGAACCCAGCTGCAGCCACAAGTGCTGCCGCGATAGCCTCTAGGTACCGGCAAAGAGAGGGTCGAGTGAAATAAATACACGCTCCACACTGCTGCCCGGGGCTTGTGATAACTCCACACAGGAACTCATCCTCACCCTTGCTTTCCTCGCCTTTTGAAGGAGTGCTTGTGTTCCATCTAATGTATAGGGCTGTTTTCTCTAGAAAAGTGTGCTCTGTGATTTTTATCTAGAGGCGTAAGGGTTTGGAAAATATCTTTTCCGGAAAGAAGAAGAGAGAAAGAGTGCAGAGGGAAGGGCACAGAGGGCGGGTCGGTTAAGACTTCTCTAAACGACCGATAAGTATTCACATGAAAATCATGGGGAAGCGATTAAAAGGTCAAGTAAAGTGCAGAATGGAGGAATGAATAAAAGATAGGAAGATGGAACAAAACAGCGATAGAATGTAAGAAAGAAAAGAGAAAGAAAAATACGATGATTCATTTTTTTGTCAGCTTTTTATAGATGACATCGCTTGAAGCTAAATCTTGCAACACCAAATGTTTATCCATTCGCTATAATAAGTATTTATTTCTTTTTAAATTTCCGTCGATAAACAAGGGAGTGGAAGTCGAAAGAAGATGCAACTTCTTTTTAAGTCTTTTTTTTTTTTGCCCACCATCACCAAGCCCAACATCATTAACTCATTAACTCCCTATTCTCTGTCCTGATTATAAACAATAGTTTAAACAAAATTCTTTACGAGCATCAAACATTCATGGTTAATCTTCAAATTTCATGCAAGTCATCTAACATGGGAAGAGTCTCTTGGTTCTGTAAAGTCACAAAAGTCTCGCTGGTTGGATTTAGGAGTCTGAAGCTCGGACATCACTTTCAAAAAAAAAAAAAATCCTCTCGCAAGAGCCACCAAACAGTATTGTTTACTCGTAACACGTTTCTTCAAAAGAAATTTGCTCCAGCGACCAATCAAGTTGGACAAGATTGTTTTCTTTATTTCTGTCACGTGGTTTGACTGAAGTAGGGATAGTACACCGAGTGAGCAGCCGCGCTGCCATGGTAACTGCTGTGCGCCCTCAGCAGTCCGAGGGGACCCAACAAGGTGGGGTTGTGGAGGTAGGGATGCAGGGCCTGACCGTACAGCATCCCTGCAGCGTAGGGAGAGGAGAATGTACTCAGCGACCCCGGGGTTGGGGGCACTGTGGGGCTGTTGACGTCCAGCCCCGGGTTCTGCTTCTTCCACTTGGTGCGTCGGTTCTGGAACCAGATCTTCACCTGGGTCTCGGTGAGGTTGAGTGACAGCGCCAGGTTGAGTCTCTCGCACACGGACAGGTACCTGGTGGTCTTGAACTTGTTCTCCAGGGCCACCAGCTGCTCGTAGGTGAAGGCCGTGCGTGCTCTCCGTGGTTTGCCTTGCTTGTCCGTCCCAGACCCTCCTCCACCGCCACCACCACCGCCGCCAAGTCTGTCTTTCCTTTTCTTGTCCTTTTCATCGCCTTCTTTCTTGTCGTCCGACATATCGTCGACATCGTCATCGAAGTTATCGTGAGAAGAGGACAGGGAGTCTTCGTCGTCTCGAAGGCCACCTGGGAACACAACAGGAGTGGGAAGATGTTAATTCAAGATTACAAGCAGACGACAAGTGTGGCGTACAGGAAACATCAGTGTTTACAACAAACCCCCTGCCTCCATCCCCACTACACTTTAAACTAACCCCGCTAGGTGGCGAACATCGGCAAACACAACACAGAAAAAAAAATAGTGAAAGACGACTATGGGCTGCTGACCAAATACAATTTTACTTAAATTAAAGACATGAGGATTAGGTGGAGATTAAAAGAAACTGGTTCCAATAAATAAAAGTAGTAGATGAACAATGAGTAAGAAATGTCGACCAAAACATTTTAATATATAAACTAAACTAATCCTCTACAATAGCTATTTCTCTTGGGGTTTTAACGGAGGAAGAAGAGAAGGACCAGAAAGTGAAAGCTGCTTAAAAGCCGAGAAGTTTGGTGGGGAAAACGGTCCCAGCAACTCTTTTCATTCTAAATGGAGGCTGATTGCAGTTCCCTGAGTACTTATTCTCTATATCATATTTAAAACTATTATTTTCTTTTATGGAGGTTAGCGTGAAATGAAACATAAGATTTGAGGGTCTTTATATCAATCGATCCCTCAGTCAATCAATGAGTCAATCAGTGGTCAAGAAACAATCGCAAAGCACTGGCACCAAAAACTTCTCCATCACTCGTCTGAATGAAGAGAAGGAAAGAAATGTTTTCTGAGACTGAGGCGTTGATGTCAATGGTGAAGATGTTTGTTCAATTCGTTTCTTTTAAACTCGATGGTGCTGTTGTTTTCTTTTGCTGTCTTTTTTGTTTTAGTTTTCAGATTTTGTTTCGAAGAAGGGAAATAAATCGATTGTATTGATCAGAGTTACGTCGCTTGACTCACTAAATGACAAATTTCAAGTCTGGCTGTCTGTTTCTGCTTCTCGCTCTCTTTGATTTTTTTTTCTTCAGAAAGAAAGAGGAAGAGATAGTGTGTGCTTGCCATCTCTTATAATATATGTTACTCAGAAATATTTTTTATAATTTTCTTTGAAGTTCCTCGACAATATTAATGGTTCAGGACCATGTGGGGACAAGGTACAAACAGAACCTTGTCCCCACATGGTCTTGAACCATTAATATGATTCCTTATCGCTCTCTATCTGGCTTCTCATCACACCTCGACTACTTACAAAATAATAAATATCTCGACAAGCGCTTTGACGAATGGTTTGACACAAAAACATTCCTTGGCTACCATTTTCAGAACCTGGAATTCCGCGGAAGAAAATAACAGTTCTAGGTATGCGACCTTTGCTCTAGTATGAAAAAAAATGTATGTCTACAAAAATGAAAATAAATAAAAATACGGGCAAGACTCTGTCATTAACAAGCGATTACTCATTAAGCAATGTCGATAACTTTCATCTTCACTCTTTCTGCCGTCGTTATCTCCGCTTCGGGGTCCTCGCAAACTGTTTTTCTTGTTATCAGAACTTTCTGACCTCCCGTGTGAAATATTTCAGAAATTGATAATTTTCTGTATGGAATGTCTTCTTTCCTGGAATGCTTGTCCATTATCTGATCTAAAGACCTGTACAAGTTTCCTTCTGTCGTTGACTTTGCTAATAGTTCCTGTACTTGATATCCGGTGTGTACATGTGCTGGCCATGACATCTCACTCATTTATCGCAAAATCCGCAAAAAACCTGTTTACTTCCCTGGAGTCATATAATCTGGCTTTTTTAATTTCCAAATGTTTTTTGTTTTTCTTTCATTCTTGAAGAAAAGATTAAGGGTCTTACATTACACGTTGTTTGGTTCACAAAGCTATCTATAGCTGAACAAATAGGAGTTCTAATTTTTAAGTCTGGATTTTCACCCTTTTAGCCATTTATCACTTTGTACTTCTTATATGAGAAACGTACGGGGTGATAGTTTTAGGTGAAGGAATATTGCTAAGACTGTAAATAAATATTTGTCAATATTATCTACCGTTTGCATCAAAGATTAAATGTGCGTTCAAGAGCGTGAATATACTAACACAGAGGGTTGAAAGGTCAGCAGACGCTGAAGGGGGAAACGTTGATATACAATGAAGGAGTGTGAGGTACAGAAAAAGACTTTGAGATATTTTTCAGCAATTTAATTAATGGTGGTGGGATCTCGAGAAGATTTGACAACTGCATCAAATGGTCGAGACTTTGCTCGTGTTCTGTTTATGGAGAGGAGTTTAAAGAATAAGATAGTGAAGAAATAATTTGTATGCATCAGGGAAGATGGAATTCATCATTTTGGGTTGGCAGATGCCACAGTGATCACAGAAAGGTAGCAGTTTTTAAAATCCTACTCATAATAGCTGCTTTGCTAACCAAAAACACACACACACGCACGCGCGCACACACACACAAATACTAGAGCCCGCGCTTAATGAACTTATTGGACTAACAAAATCTCGACCCATAAAAATTCTTAATCTGTTTAGGAGAAATTAGTTCCTTCTACCGTCTGACAAAAGCCTTTGGACAAATCTATGAAAAGTGATAAGTAACAAAAGAAAGTAATGTACAGAACTTGGTGCGACGCCTCATCAGAATTCTGTTTTATCAAATACGAGTGTTTAGTAAACAATTACTTACTCAAACCCACAGAGAGGCCAGGACCACCCGAGACAGTGTGCGCGGTGAACACTCTGATCCCTGACGACATCTTCTCTCAACTAGATTGAAGTGACATTTGAGACCTTCAGAACCCGCAATATTAAAAGTAGATAGCGACCAGAACACCATCCGAAATGGCTGAGTCGGTCAAATGGCTGAGTGGTTTTTTATGATTTAATATCGAGACAGTAGTCTTAGTTTAAATTAGCATCTACCCCTACTCTGTCTTTGACAGAAACGCCGGAGACCTTCAGCAGTCGACACCAACTCACAGGAGTTCACACAAGTGGTTGATGAGGGACGAGGGAATGGGCCAGGGTTCGGGTAGGTCCCTCACACCAAGCGGGTACACGTACATATTCCCTTTACCCGCCTGTGTTTTATCATCTTCCATCTCCAATCAACAGTATACCCGTTTAAGAGAAAATCATCGTCAAAAAGCGAAATTTAAAAAAGTGTCCAGAGACAAAATTTGTTTAGCCAAGAAATCGGTTGACTCAGTGCGATTGAGAGTCAGCCGCTTAATAATTTTTTTTTCTTACCATAAATTTTTAAAATCCTTAGAAAAGGATTACTGTCGTTTTCATTTTTTAAATATAACATTAAGTAGAACAAATGCCTTGGTATTCGATTTACTCACTCCTGCTTTGGCATTCGATTTACAAGTCTTATTTATCCTCTTCTTTCTACACTACGCACGTCCGCTGAGTTTACACTGTAATTGTAATAATCCTCAGGGGAGTTGATTCTAAGCATGTTTAATTAACACAGAACAACAAAGTCGTGTCTGTAACTACAGCCTCAAATAATTACCCCACCCGACCCACCCCTCTCTCCCCGCTCGGCTTGTCAACTAAACACCTACATGCAGCTCGATATACAACAAGCCTTTGACATGGAATACATGACCACACTTATAACACCTGCCCGCTAATTAACAGCCAGTTAAATCCGTCTTCATGGGAGACAATTTAATCTACAGAGGACGGCCGGCACCCTCCCTCCGACACTCATTGAAGTGTCAATTATTTTCACAGCTGTATCGCCACTTCAAACAACGACACGCTTCGATATTTCAGCAGGTGTTCCTCTTTCCAGGCTCAAGGAGACGGGTACACACGGGTGGGAGGTGAGTGATTGGTGGTGGTGGTGGTGGTGGTGGTGGTGGTGGTGGTGGTGGTGGTGGTGGTGGTGGTTGGATTGTGAGGACGACTACCTCTGTAAGCAGGCGAGTGTCCGGACGAGATTAACACCCGAGAAGAGGAGTTAATTCTCGTGGCAAAGAAAACACATTTATCTCGAGTTCATTATTGCTAACCCCGGTAGCGCGTTAAACGTTGTGTTTATTGAGAGCGATGCGTGTGATAACATCAGCATGGCGAGGGCTCTACGTCACAAGGAGGGATCTGTGTTTTTACGGCGGGGGGCTCGTAAGTCCTCCCAATGAGCGTTGCTGGAGGGGAGAAGTTAATGTACAATGGCAAGCTATGTTAACGGCCATTAACATCAGGTATTGCTCCTGCTGCAAGGCAAGGGACAGGAGGATGCTTGCATGGGCTGACATCGGGAGAACACACTACGTGCACATCATCAATTGATGCACGCGCACGGGTGGAGGGAGAGAAGAATGCACGGAATGGAGAAGCTTACCGTACCCGTGGTAATAAGCATACTCGGTGTGTGAGATTGTTTGTGGAAGAGAACGGTATCTAAGCCGCAGATTGTCAAATATGTTCGGCGAATGTTTTCTGTGACTGTCAGGCAAAATGTTGACACTTGGTCACATATGTGAAAAATTTGGACGAAGGTTTGCCTAAGTTTGGAAAATTTGCTTCTGTAAGTGTCCAGCAAAATGTTTGCCACAGTATTTGTTAAATTAAGAATGGTCATTAGGACTTAATCTGATATTCTGATGTGTTCCTGTGTGAGGTGACCACGGAAGGGCTATGGGTTCTGTCAACCAGTATTGAAGTGTTGAAGTATTGAAGTACCCTGTTTCCATCTCAAGTCCAGAGGCCTTTCTTAACCTGCCACGAATATATTTGACATTTTGTTCTATGACAGCCTCGTCACAAATTTGTTAAACCTAATAACACTTTTGAGAATATTTGTTTTTTAAGAAGCCATTTGATGAAGGGCCAGATAGAAAAGAATCTCTGAGCACGAAGAAAATAAAACTTTTTGATATAAATGCTGATGAAGAGGGTCTAGGGTCTGAGTGGGACCGGGTACAAAACTTAGAGTGAAGTAGCCACACACAAGATGGAACCAAACAGTCCTGGGTTATGATTGACAAGGTATTTTTGTTGTAGCGGTAGACTAAGTAGTTTTTGTTGTCGGGGTAGGCAAGGTATGGTTCAATTAGATGAGACAAAGCGTTTTGTACCAGACCCATGGAGGTTTTGTCAGGGAGACAGACAAGGCGGTTTTCGCAAGAACAAAACAATTAAGTGCAAGTAATTTGCTTGTTCCCTGAAATAAATATGATGCCTCGTCAAAGACAAGCGAGTTATTTGTGGATTCCAACTCAGTTGTTAACTGGACTGATAACCAACACGATGATAATTATTCCCTTGATTTTTTTGAAAGACATTTCCTTTAAAGTCTGATATAGCAACATTATTCAGTCTCCAGGAGAGATGATAGTTGCCAACACGAACCATAAGTGAATGGTGATTATACACTTTAGAAATAAGTGTAACTTTTGATAATAAGTACAAATACAAATAATAAGATAATAAGTACAAAGTACATGCAATAGAAAAATAAAAATTAATAAAATCTCATGAAAATGCCTGTCTAATGAGAATACGAAAAATTACAAGTTTACGAAAACTAGATAAAAACGATGATATGAATATAATTATGGCACTGTAATTTAATGATATGAATCACTTATTGTGTGCCACTTATTTGAGACTACACAATCTTGTGAATGAAGATATTTGGATGATAAAAGGAATTCCACTATTTACTGACAGTAGGAAAGAGCAGAAAAAGTTCCTAGTCCACCCGCCATTCTAGAAGCATCCTGGAGTCGCTACAGGACTTCGGTGCAATGAATCCATATTTACCGCAAGATGTTCTTCAATAAACACTTCTTCAAGTAAGAAATGTCTACAACAGCGGTGCGAAATAAACGGTTTCACTTTCCAGATGTTAAATTAAACCCACTTAAAGCTTCGTTTGCTGCTTCCGGTGTGTTTTGATGACGTATACAATGTTGACAAATTAATCCAGTCATCCGAAAAAAGGCGAAAAAAACTTCTTCGCAGTTGTTGTTGTTTTTGTTGTTTGTTTGGTTTTTCGTTTTTGTTTTTTGACTGTAACATTAAGACAGGCATCACTGTAAAAATGTCAACAAATATAAAGAAGGTTCCGCCTAAATATTTCCACTTTGAAGAAGTTATGATAGAATTAACACCTAATTATTTTACATGGCGGCAGTGACGAACTGGTCATTAGGAAAATAAACACACATCACGGAGCCGGCAGGAGGGGGGACAGGGAAGGTGGGGGGTGAGGAGAAGAGTGAGGAGGAAGGGAGGACAACTGATGAGGGGGGAAGCAGGCTAAGGGATGTAACGAGAAACCCACACGCGGCTGGGTAAATCTCTGCTGGGTGCAAAAATGAGGAGAAAACTGTGAATCTATAAGCACACCCAAACACACACAGCCACACAAGAGGGCGCCACCATCAAACGCTGGGCCTCCTCCTTTCTCCAGAAAATTTCACCATTGATATCTCAGCAGATGGTTCGCAATTCCGATTTATGAGGGAAACACTTTCCAGAGAAACTTCAGGGGCCTAAGGGAAAAGAAACATTTTCCTACCCTTTTCGTCTGTTTTTTTCTGTTTGATATTCAACCAATGAGTGAAATTTATTTTGCACACCACTCGCCCTCCACCCTCAGCCTCTTGTTTGCGCACTTTTTTGTATGAGGAACAGATGCTTTACAAATAGTGTGTTGGGGAGCGCGTCTCTTGTGATTATTCTCTTCAAATTTTGATGTTGGTTTTTTTTTTCTAGTTATACTCAAGTAAATACACCATTAACTGATCTTGTCACACAGCTGTTATCATTGATAACGGGGGAAATAATTAAAGGCAGTGTGAAGGATAGTAAGCGATGTTATAGACGTGAACACACAAACCTACACATCTGAATACATTTTCTTTCATCCTACTCTGTCTCTTTCTCTCTTTATCTCTTTTTCTCTCGCTCTCTGCCTGCTTTTTGAATGCTACAATTAATAGTTGGAAGTCGGGTACTCAGTCACAAGTAATTTCGCGATTTAAGTCAAGAGATCATGAGCTGTGAAAAATTTGAGCAGAGAGAGGAGAATGTTTCTCATACAAAGAGAGAAATATCGGGATACAACTCAAAAGACCTTCACTTTCTCTTCTGTTTCTTTGTGCTGCCACCATCTTGTTTACATACAACCGTCAGTCGGGATATACAGTGAATTCAAGTCTCATTAACTGAATATGTAATCATGTTGTGATGAAGATATCTTCTGGTTACAGTTACCGTGGTCGTTCTCATCACAAGGGAAAAGAATGGGTCTACTTCTCTAATTTACTTACAGTGACGGATTTACTGTTAACGAACAAAATTATAATTTTAAAAATAGCTTGCTTAATGTCTATATCATCCACCCTATGTTACATGTTACAGGGTCGTACATCAGTAAATATTATAATTCACTAGCAACGTGCAAAAATGTGAACCTACTAAACACGTCCTCCTTCTCTCTCTCTCTCTTATCTCACACACACACACAATATAAATAATTATTATTTTGTAAAAAAAAAAAAAATAAATGGGGTGTTTGTTGTAACACGTAAATAATTGACATTTTTAGTAGACAAACAAGCACAGCTTCAAAAAGCTGCCCAGTGTAAGTCATAGTGAGTCAGATGTTAGCGGTGATGACTTCTATAGCTACCTATACAATCATTCTTCATGCTGAAAAGACATTAAGTCACACTCACACATATGCGTACCCACATACCCGAATGTACACGCATGCTTTTAGGTAGTCACCTCTTCATCACAAGCACACTCATAATAGTGATCACACACACACTCACATATATACATACACGCACGCACGCGCACTCGCACACACACACAACCTACCAGAATCAGAGTCCCCCGATCTGATAGCGCCCGGAGATGGTCGATCTCCCCACGGGTGCCATACCCGGTTCCTGCTGGCGCCACTACCAGTAAACTTGGACGGGCTGAGAATGTCCACAACACTGAAAGGCGTGGGTTGGACTTTAGGGAGTCCAGGCGACCCGTCCACCCGACCTTCGTCCGGAGCGCCGTCGCGGCCACCCGATGGTGGTTGTGGGGACAGTCTCTCTCGCACCCGAGCCTCCCGACTCTCGTCGTCGCCACTGTCCGTCCCTCCTTGAGCCCCTGAGGGCCCCACCCGGGGGCTGTGCTCACACCGTGCGCGCGAGTCATCATCGTCCTCATCTTCGCAGTTGTGATAATGATCGTCTGTGTCCTCATCGTCCGTGTTATCGATGTACATCCGCTTGGGAGAGGCGCTAGCGCGCACGGGTTTCAGTTCTCGAGGTGACAATGGACCTGCTCGCAACGACATGACCGACGACATCGCTGACGACAGTAATGGGGGGGTCGTCGTCGCCGACGCCGATGGTGTTGATGACAAGGGCGATGAAAGCCGGCTAAGAGCTAGGGTGGTCGGCAGGTCGCAAGCCATCAACGAAGAGGAAGACACCAATGGCTGCGAAGACGTCAGGGTCAAGGGACCTGCTGTTGCCGGAGTCGCCGTTGTTGTTCCTGATGATGATGACGACGATGATGATGACGACGCTACTGTCAAGGCTCCGCACGAAGAGGCGGATGTCATCGACAAGTTCACAGCACCGATATTGTCCTCCGTCACCATAGCAACCCCTCTGCTCCCTCCACCCATCAGTAACACCATGCGGCCGTTGCAACTGTTGCTGGCACTGCTTCTGCTGGTCATGGCAAGGCCGACAATGTGGTGACTTCCGCTGAGGCTGGGGGCGCCACCGTTAGCAACGGAGCTGCTGCTGCTGCTTTTGCTGCTGGTGTTGCTACTGCTGCTGCTGCTGCTGCTTCCACCACCGCCACATCCTCCAGCAAAGCCACCAGACCCTCGTCCACCACTTCCGTTGGCTTTTCTCACCCCGTGGTCGTTGAGCCTGTCCATGGCGGCAGCACCAGCGGCTACAGGACGCACTGTCCCTGGCCCACGACTACAACTGACTTTCAACTACAAACTGGCTTTAAACTGGACCAACTACACAGATGATTGCTAGAAAGAAAAAAAAAAGAAAAATGTCTCTTTCCGTGAAGTCCAGCCAAACCGAACTCAAAACAATTTTTTTTTCAAAGACAACTCTTCTCGTCTCCGCCGAGTCTTACTTTCATCGTTTCATCGGTCAGCACGGTACCGACAGTCGGAACCACCTCCGAGCATCAGTCAAGTCTTTCCTCGCCTTCAACGCCGCCAACTAAACACACGGGCGCTAAGAAAGCGCAGCCGGGAGGTTGGCTGTCCGGGTGGATGGGGGAAGTCCCGCCCACTCGATGTGTCGACAGCGGCGCCTTGAAGGTCTGTTTGGCGAGAGCAGGGGCCACAATCGCCTTGTGTAGCGGGCGGTCCTAACCACTTTGAAGCTCGCACGGTCCTGCCCACTTGTGTTCACGCAGTCTGCTTGCTCTCCGCGATGCTGCTGTATCATTGAAGCCGCGCCTCCCCGCGCTCCTCCGGAGGTCTGCTCTCCAATGAGAATCGATTGCCTCCCTTTCTTCTCCTCCCGCTCTCTCTCTTTCTCTCTCTCCCCTCCATCTTCCTCCCCTCCCTTCCTCCCACCTCCACTACTCCTCAAGCCTCAATTTTTCTCGGTCCATCCAAACCCTTTATTTCATTCTCTCTTTCTTTAGAGTTCCTGCCCTTCCCCTCGACTTCCCCGCCCTTTCTGTCTTGACTCTCTCAACCTTGGCGCTGATCTCTCTATTCTCCGCCTTGTAGCTAGGAGAAAGGGAAGGGCTGCTATTAATTTCACACAACCACCTTAATTGGCTATCGCACTTAATTGATGGCACTGACTATGAAATTAGATGATCATTACGTCAACTGGGGACCTGCCAGAGCTCGATGTGGAGGAGCAGCGAGGATGGGAGAGGAAAGAATGGCGAGCAACGGAGGGCACCGTTCTCCCTTTCCTGCGTTTTTCTGCTTTTTTTCTTTTTCTTCTTCTCTCTGGAAGTGAACAAAGGTTTTCCCCAACTCGGACCAACGTTAGTCTGGTATTTTGTGAAAATGGTGGCATTTTTTGTTTTCTGTTCTTTTGTTGTTTGATTGTTACCACATGTGGCTCAGCTACGACAGGGCGGTATCACCAGCAACTGTCACAAGAGCTCGTAAGTATGTGTTGCAAGAGAGTAGCGGGTGTCACATTTCCCAAAACAGTAAATCTAATCGTAATAAGAAGTAATATCTTTGATGTTTTTTTCTCCCACAATGCCGCTGATGCCATGTGTTAGCTCGCCCACCTAAACCTCGATGGTTCGATGCGAACCTCGCTCGCTGAAAGACTGTGTGTGTATCACATTGTCATTAATCAGATACCGACATGCTCTTCTCCAATACATGTTGTTCCAGAAAAAATATTTGTTGTTCTGCGATTCACTTTTCTCCCGACCAGACTCTGGGTGTCGACATTAGTCATGTCAGTTCTCGTCTCTGCACTGGAGAGTGCGCTAGAGAAAAAAAAAGAGAGAAATCTTAGTAATGTATGGTAAATGTCATGACATACAAAATGATAACAACAAGAGCGATAATGTAAATAAAAGTGTTTTCTCTGAAGTACAGTCAGCCCACAGGCTTTTTTGGCAGACAGCGCGTGGGGCGAGTTGGGTAAGGGTCAGATACCCGTACAGGTGTAGACCCTCACACCTGGAATTGTGAGAGAACGAGACATAGGAATAATGTGAAGGACAGAAGGGTAAATAAACGTGCAGACAAGTAATGAAGACAAACAAAGAAGACGCGAAGAGGAAGAAACAACAATGATGGAGAGTTTCGTGAATCTGCAGAGAAGACGAGCACGCGGACAAGTCAACAGACTGAAAAAGTAAAACAAAAGGTTGGAAGGTGAACCAGCATTGTGTGGATTGTTGTTAGGAACAATGCTCATGTTTACAGTGCACGTGTAAAGGATTCAATAGCGGGTGGGTGGCGGGTATGATTGTTAAAGTTATCATAAGGATGTAATCGTGAGATTTTTTGCTGTACGTGGCAATAAAATAATCGTAATAAAAAAAAAAATTCTGCACATTCCTGATAAGGCTACATTTCATGAAAATGAGATAGTGTTTTGTAGTCAAAACTAGAGAATAACCGTTTCCCTATCCACTTTTCTTTCCATATTCTGCCATCTAATTATTTCTCATTAGCGCACGAGAGTAACTCGGAGTAAGAGACTTTTAAAATCAGATTTTTCCTTGACATGCTTAGGCTTTTATGTAGTTATTTTTTTTTTATCATTTATCTCTGTCCCTCAAGGCTCTTGACATCTATCAAACCTTTATTTATCAAGATAGAAGAAAGTATCTTTATACAACAAAGAGTCGGGGCTACTGGAATTATTTATGATGAGGATGATTGTCTACAGCGGAATGTGCACTTGCTTTCAATCCCCTTGATTACATGGTTGAGTACTGTTGAGGACTGTTGAGGACTGTTGAGGACTGTGATTGCCTGTTGTCTTTATAATGCCAAGGACATTAATTGCATCTTGAAGATTGTTATCTGCGATCGGACCTCACAGTACATACCACAAGGTATACCACTATAATATTTTCTCGATATTTGTTTGTTTGTTTGTTTGTTTGTTTGTTTGTTTGTTTGTTTTCCTGATGTCGTCAACAACCAACTCGAACCTGATCTTGATGACAGTGACAATGAGTTTTCATCTTTCATCAAAATGGCTGAGGCTGCAACAAAGAGACTTTTCAAACTGTCGGGTTTCGTTGCAGGGTATGTTTCTCCCAACACGTACTCGGCTTGGTCCCAGGCGTCATGTGACATTGTTCTTCGCGAAAATTCCATTCCCGAGAAATGTCCAAAAGCCTCCTACGCTGGAAATCGTAGAAATGCTTTTTATTCGCTCGTACACGACAGCCGCGGACTATAAAAACGAAGCGAAAGATTTCCACTGGCAGCGAACCACGGCCATGCCCGACTCCTGCGAGCCGGAGTTTAGAGGTCGCGGCTGACATGCGCAGCAAGTCAAGCGTGTCGCAACCCATTGTAACCTGCAGTCAAACAAGGCGAGCGCCATGTTTACGTGGTCTTCCCTGCCGCCAAAAGAACAGCGAGTCCTACGTGACGGGCACGTTAATGGGCCGTAGAGGGTCTGGCCCCGATCAAAACCAGAGAAAAGTAATTTCATGGACGATAACCGCTTACGCCCCTTTGCTGTGGGGCACGTGGTTTTGTTTTTGTTCCGCGTGAATACACCTTTCCGCACGCCACATACCCGGAGAGCGCTGGTCGTTTGTAGGTAGGCGATAACAGTGGTGATGGCTCCTTCGACAATGAAATGACCGAGGACAGGGGAAAGTCGGTCCTGCGAGAAGTGGTGTGCTGTCTGCACCACGTTCTTTCGTCCACACGGAGGGATCCTTGTTGCAATTCTATCATGTCTGCTGCATGCACCCCACCCACGTAGGGTCTTGGCTAGTCCATCATGTCGACTTCCCCTACCACACACACACCAATGTCTAATTTTCTTGCAGTAGAAGTTCAAGAGGTATGAACAGGCTGACAGGTTTTTGTCCAGAAGTGCTAGACCCCTGGATCTGAATAGTTCAGGCACACACACACACACACACAAACACATCATACACTGGCCGGATATGCAGGACGGAGCAATCACAGAACTAATCGTTCCCATGGTGACCACCTTGGCGACTCCTCTCGTCTTCCGCTTACCTCCCCGCCCCACGGCTCAGTGCGACATTTACCGGCCCGTGGGGGGGCGGTCGCTGGAGGTTTGTGCACGTGCATCCCACAAGATCGTCGGTGGAGGTGAGAGGAACTGTGGCGGTTGTTATTGCACAGACCTGTCGGCAGGGGCTCCTATAACAGACTGACTTAGCACCTCCCTTCTTTCTTTGTCCACACAACGGTTATTGTGCCGAGTCGTCCCTCCCCACCTACACACCCTACCACCCTCACACACACACGAACTTTCCCATTCCCTCTCTCCTACATACCCTTCTATACTCAACCTTTTCCTTTCCATCCAACTAACTTTGGTGCGTTGTGAATCCTGCAGATAGTTCGTGTGTGTGTGTGTGTTTGTGTGTGTGTTCGTGTTATTTTTTTGTTTGTGTTTTTTGTGTGAGATTATCTTCGCTGGGTCTTTGTCTTAAAGTCAGAAGATTGAACGGTGAACATGTAACTCTATAATCTCTACTGCTCCATTATTATCAGGATGTTTGTCAACAATATTTTTCATGGCAAAATGAAACTCCTCGATGGCATCAACAATAATGGCAGACAAAGATACCCTGTGCTGCCCACGAGGTTTGTTTATCGACACCCTCAGGGTTACTGCGCTTGTCCCATGGACTTCCGGTGTACTCTTACTCTTCACTCTGGTCCTGTTTACAGTTACAACTTGCGACAATTTAGTTATTTGTGTTGCTATTGGCAGTGTGCGATAGACCTGATATCAAAGTAAAGTTAATGGCTAAGTTTTATTTCTGCCCATTTTAAAAAAAGTCTCTGTCGTAACACAAACAAGAGACAAACATAAATGCGTATTAATAGCATCGAGTTTATTTTACAAAGTCATTCTTTCTTCTCGTTATTCATTCACTTTACCATTTTTTTCAAACCTTTTTAACAGCTCATTACCGAACACCGAACAGCACATCAACTGTTTACAATAAAACGGTTGCAAAAACATCATAAACTTCAAAATTTTAACACGACGAAACAGACTCATCCAAAACCAAGACGAATGAAAACAAAACGAAACAACACACAAAACCTGCTTTGGGGGGAGGACCGCTAGAAACAACTGCTGTTTAGGTGTATTTATCGCCAGAAGAATGAAGGCAAGAGCCCCTCACACTCAATCAAGGGGATGGCCCCCAACTCCCTTCCTTTCTCGCTTATTTTTCGCTCCCAACTCAAGTGGCACCGCGCCTATTATTGGATTAATATTCTGTTTTCTAAGAACACCTTTCTGCGCCCTCCGTTTCCCCTCCATTTGCCGCGCTGAAGACGACACTTTGTGGAGCTCGGCAGGAAAGCTGTTGTTGTTTTTCATGGTAAAGGCGTGAACCCAGGCGTTGGTGGGGTTCAAATCAGATTAAGAAAATCGACGAGGCAGCGAAAGGAGCGAGGGCCATTCAGACCAGCCAGCAGGAGAAGATGAGCTGGAAGCCGGCTCAAGATAATTAATTTGTCCTCCTCTCCCGCCATCGGTCACTTATCCGTTCGTATACACTCAGCTCCACTCACGATTATTAATCAGCAAAATTTGATAGAAGTTTGCTTGGAAGCAGCACGTGTAGTCATTGAGGCGTGCACTTTCTGGGGATTTTTTTTAAAGAACTAAATTGCATTAGTTTGTGTTTCATCGAAAACGTTTGCGAGGAATTGCGACCAGCTGAGGACACGAGCAAAGGAAAGGCTGAGGGAGAAGAGCGTGTTTGGTGAAGTTATTCGCTGAACAGCAGTTTAATCCCGAGAGCTGAAAATAAAGAAAAGAAAGAACGGAGAGAGAGAGAGAGAAGGAAAGAGAAAAAGAGAGGGAGGAATGGTGTCACCTCCCACAGTTAAAAACATTCACACACACACACTGTCGTGAACATGTCTGTACACAGTCAAGAATATACAACTCCATCCTTTTCTTTCCTTTTTTCTCTTCGTCCTTCCTATTTTCATCCTCTCTTTATTTCTCGCGACCCAAGTAATTGTACGCCAGAAAAATGTCATACTACGCAAATGCTTTTATCTTAAAAATTCAATTTTCTTCGACATGATCCCCTCCTGCGTCTTTATTCGAGAACGCCCGTACATTTGAGGATGAACAAACACTTAAACCAATAAACACTTTCTAGCTTCCAGCAGTTCATCTCCACTCGTCAGACAACAATAGCCTGGTAATAACGGAACAAACAAATAACAATAATGAAGTCACCCATGGAAAGTGGTCCGAGTGCGGGTACAGGTGGTACATTCTCACCCAGCGCGTGCAGTCCTGCCTCACCAACGGGGATGTACCCGCCTCCGTATCAGGTTCTCGCTGGTCGTGCATCGGGTGCAGTGAGGAAGCAATGGAAGCTGAACTTTGTCTTCTGTCGGATTGACTGAGTGCGAAGGTTGTACCACTCTTGTTTCCATTTCCTGTCCTGCCTGTCCCGAGTTAAAGATTGAATCAGATTCTCTCAAGTTTTCGAGGCTTTTAAAGTGACTCGCCAGTCCAGGAGTTCGTCACGGGTCAGTCGGGTCAACGTTAACGGCATTGAAGCGAAGGAACTTACGTCACGGCGCGCACACATGTGTGTTTACTCACGTGCAGACGAGGACAGTAAAGAGAGAGAGAAGCAAGCCAACGAATATTACAGGATATTTCAGGGTAGTTATAGTAGTCGTAATACGACTCCCGACCTCCTGATAAAGCCGATATTTTTTAAAATACATTCTCTCTCCTATCTTTCACACACTTTTTCTTCATTCAGGAACATTACTTTCTTTCTTACATCATCGATGTACGCACGCACGCACGCGGGCAGACACACTGTTGTGTCAAAATTCATCTCAAACTGCCGGAAAATAATTGAAGTAGTCCAAAGCAGTCACGAAGAGGTCACGCGCTCGTATTTATTATAACGTCACGTTCACGACGTCAGCAGGTGAAAAATAGTTCGTGCCACCTCCCGTATCTCCGTCACACCCCGCATGCGCAGATAACTGCATTCTCTGGAACTTCCGGACATTCCCTGACGTGGCGAACAGCGCGAAGTTCACTGACTGATCCTGTCCGGGGAGAAGGAAGTGCCACCCTGAAAAACTTCACCTGAAAAAAAACCTGCAAACCCACATCTCTAACCTGACGTTGTCCTCCATGTTCATCATCTCAGCAGCAAAGCATCATGGGTCAGCGACCAAACGGGCCTGCACGTGCATTGACTTCAATGGCAATGACAATGATAGTGACAATTATTGGTTTACTATGAAAATTCTGTTGTGAGTGCTTGTTTTTGTTTTTGTTGTTGTTACAACTAGCCCTCGACATAAAGAAAGAAAAGCGCACACACACACACACACACGGATTGTCGGAGAGGCTGGCGGGGGCGCTCTGTTACTCAGACAAGCGGCGATGACAAGGCACCAATTTTTCGCACGTGTTTTCACTGCGGCTGTCAGGTTCAATTCCTTGTCCAAACCCTCGGCGTACTTACCGGCATAACTGTGGCACATTGTGAGTGATCCACTTACCTGCCAAGTGGCAGCCATCGTTTGCACCTCTGACAAATGATATGACTCCTCTTGCTGCATGTTTGTGGGCAAAGAAAGCAATAAAGGAATGGATGTGCTGTAAATGTCTGGGTACTCGGTAGCCGAGGAGACAAAAAACAGGAAAATGGATCCCTAGAGGAGAAGAAGGGAAAAAACTCAGCTATTCTCTAGGAAAGAATAGGTTTGTTGGGGGTGGGGTGGCGAAGAGAGGAGATGATGGTTTGCACAGCCTATCAGGTGGGGTAGTGGGTATTTAAATTTCTCTCATATGTACTGTAAGAATAGTCCTTTTTTTTGTAAACTTCATCAGATTGTCGACTTTGTCAGTCCAATGGCACAGTCTCGTCCGATACCTGTTACCAAGGCAATGAAGATCGTGTACAGTGTGTTCCGATCTCGGTCCGGCACCCGCCGTTATTTTCTGGGTGTGGAACCTTTTTACAGAAGTGGACTACTTTGCACTGAGATAGTTTTGCTGAAGACATAAAAAGCCAATAACCAGCTAATTTGCAGTCTTCGACTATTTAGTTGTTGATTATTCCTTGTTGTGTCGACGCCGAACGACTGCAGCACTCTTTCTTTAGCTGCAGCACGCGCAACATGGACGTGAGACAAAAACATTAATTTTCCGATTTTTTTAAAAATAAAAATGAGCAAAGTTTTGACGCAAGGGACCAGAATCCGTCAGACTCGGTGGTTCGTCTCAACCCATTCCCTTCCAAACAGCCGTGAAGCGGGTAGCAACGGCCGTCCACCGAGAAAGATCTCTGACCAAATTCCTCCCCTATCTCTCTCTCTGCCCGACATGTCCTGGCCATCTGAGTTGAAGACTCCCTCTTTTTCCGGACGAATTCTCACGGCGTTTGGGCAAATCAGCGAGAGTTCGCGGGGAGAAGGGTATGTGTGACGGGCATTCAGTTCTTTCAAGTCCACCAAAAACCGTGTCCGCAGGTTGCCCGGATGGCGTGAGTGACGCCGGCAGTCACGTGCCCCGATCTTATATCAGTCAGCTCACAGGGAGCGGACGTGACGGCGTGATGGATGTTTTGACAGCTACGACGGCTGGTTGAGCTCAGCCATGACGATCTCTCTCTCTCCCTTCTTGCTGCCATGGCTGATTTGTACTCTTCGACCTCAATCCTGGAATCCAATAGAACTTACATTAGGTGATATGGCCGAGGCTGGACATCTTTGTTTGGACAACAATTTCTTAAAGAAAATACGTTTTATTTATGGGACGCTCAGTCTTACAAACTACAACCTTTTAACCCTGAGTCTTTGTGATTCTGCACAAACTTTGGTCTGTCTGGTCTCTTGTTTCAGGACGTTTTATGCCAGGCCTTCCAATCCACTTTATTTGAAGAAGAAGAAAATTTTCTGGGTGCAATTTCTGCAATATTATTGAAAAAGAAATTATATTTATTATGAATACTAAAATATTGCATGTGAGAATTCTTCTGTCTACTACCATTATGTTGGCACTGCTGAAGACTACTCACACTTTTATTTACTGCTGAAGACTCTCACAAAAGCCAGAAGCCAGGACCTAACCCTGTATTGACAACGAGATGACATGACACCAAAGGACACATCCACAATCATCTTCGATCATCCCCACATCCATTAGCTTCTAGCAATCAACTCATCCATTTATCCATCCATCCATACATCCGTCCATACATAAATCCATTTCTTTCAGTGTCAGGACCAGCGTGATGAGTGCGAGGCTGGATCCCTGTCCCTCCCTGGCCAGACCCGCCGGCCACCGTGAACCCAGTGCAACACATCCTCCTCTGCCAGTCACCTGGCGAATGTTTTCACAGATACTTATCTGCCACCAGCCGAAAAGGCGTGGAGCATTAAGCCCCGTTTGAAAATTGCAGCGCATTAAATACTAAGAACCGTAATTCCTGCAAAGTTCCACGAGAAAACCATCTGAGAAAGAACAGAGGGGGTGGGATCCCAGGGACACACCTGTCGCCACTACAGCGTGAGAAAAAAGGTCGCTATTTAAATACATTCACTGGGGTTGATGGGGGGGCTGGAGGATATAGGTGGGTGGAGGTAGTGGGGGATGTGTGTAAGGTGGGTGGGGAGGGAGGAAGGAGGTGCCCGCTCTTGGTCTCGAGCAAGTGGGAGACTTTCTGCGTCATCGCTTCTGGAGACGACCGTGGCGCCGAGGACTGGTTGGCAGCAGCTGACAATATTGCGGCCCTTACAGTCCTGTCACTTCTCCCCCAGTCTTTATTAGATGCTACACTAACCTTCCCCAAACCCTGCTTTTTAGCTTCTTTTTCGAAACGAAATGAACAGGGATGTCATCGACAAAAACATTAATTTTCCAATTTTCTAAAAAAAAACGAAGGGAGCAAAGTTTTGAATATTCCAAAGAAGTGTATATTTTTTGGTATTATACGAGGTTCTTTTCAGGGGCTTTTTTGGTAGGGGGGAGTAGTGGGGAGTAGTGGGGAAAGCTTATAGAGGATATTCTCAGGATATTCAATTCTCCGTTTAAGCTTCTTTTTCTCCGCGTCTGCACTTTAGCGGCGGCGAATGTGACAGCAACAGCAGAGCAACTGCAACAACCACGCCATTTTGTTTTTGTTTTTGTTTTTCTGTTTCCTCAGCCGTGACAGTATTTGTTTAATATTTTGTCACAGCATCATATCGCAAGTACCGCGTTTGTCTGTTTGTGCGCGTGCGTGTATCAATGCAAACAGTCTTTATTGAGGACATCTCGAGTGAACATGTCGGCTCGCTCACGACTGCGAGTATTTAAACATTGCAATAACAATCACAGTCTGAACACACCCACATACACACAGACAGACGCGCTACCCTCCTCCCATCAACTTTCTAACCACTCCAAGTTTCAACGATATCAACTTTATTCATCCAGGGTTCTCTGATTGATGAAAACCTTCAAATTATCCATCTCTTGTCTCGTCTCTGACAAAGGTCAAGTATTATTGTGCATTAGTCTATTACAGTCATTAGTTTATTTGAGTAATTATTACAATATCGAGAAAATATCACTCTGTTGTAAACGGAAAAGCCAAAAGTTAATGCATATCAAAGTTATAAAGACTTCGGATTTATGGAAAATTGATAGAAGGGTGGAAGAGAACAGTTTTTAAAAAGACTTACTTGTAGGGGGAGATGGGAGACCACAAACCACCTGTTGCAATTTTCTCTGGTCTTTGCAGGCGAGATGCTGGAGGCTGGGAAGAAAGGTTCCCACCTTCAAGCCAAGAGCCCCGAGCCTGAGGGCCAGAGAAGGGGTGAAGAAAATTCCGAGGGAATTTATGATTGAAGGGGAGTGAGGTTTTGCTCTTTGCCGCTGAGATGGGCCGTTGTGGGATCGTCATGGGAACTGGGTGTTCATATGGTGTGATTGCTGCTGGACCGGTGTACTTTACACCACAGCTGACGACTCACTTGCGCTGACTCGGCCATAGCCCAAGAAACGCGCCCCCGCGAAAAAAGATGCCCCGGATTGTTGGCTACACGAGTGGGTTTCTTCTCGTGAGAATAAATTATATTCTCACGTACCGTGGCCGGAAGGCTTCAAGAAGCATAAGTGAAACTTCCAGACAGGTGCTCAACAAGCAATTGATGTTCAATAACAGATCCCATAGTTAGTCTCTGAGGAACATAGTTACAAGCTGATTCTGTAATCTTTTTCGTGTGCATTGAAGATTTCTTTTTTTCGGACGAATTCTCAACCTTGTGATAATTGTGGCAAAGATCATCTTGAGCTCGGGCTACTGCATTTTCTTAACCATGATTATCTCACTTCGTTTTACTGTCCGTAGCCTTATAAACATCTGTATCTGATCATATTTAAATATACATCATGTAGAGAAATGTTGGAGATATGTAATTGTGAATAACAAAGTTTTGCTGTGACGAATATTAAAAATAAAAACTCTCAGGAGAGAGAGAATGAAGACATTGATGGGTCACTAAGGTCACTTGCTTCTCTCTCTCAAGATTTGTGTTTGAGGTCCTGGTCTAGCTTTGTGATATCAAAGGAAAACCAGAGGGATGAAACAAAGCCTTCTACCCCACCCGCCACCCCAGTCCACCCCGAGTTCTTTGTGATGAGATCTTTCCGAAGAGACGCTTCGACAATCGACTTCTAGGTAACTCATCCCCACCCTCACCCTCACCCCCAACCCCATCCCTCCAAAAAGAAACAATAAGAAGCTCGCCTCCTTCTGTCTATCCGGGGGAAAGACACAGGGGAAGAGGAGGATGCATTTCCCGCGCGCCTTGCCACCTACAGAGTTGTATTCGGTGCCGGCGATAAAAGATCGTTCAGTTTTTCTCCGGCCAGCGAGCATCGCCTATCGTCTTCTCCTCTCGACGACTGTCGGTGGGTACCAACGCCGACAGCACCGCGGATAATGACCGAAATATCGCGAAAATTCCGTGTTGTTGTGGAGCTTGTAAAAGCCGGCGAGGCGTGTCGCCATCAGAAGCAGTGTTGAGTTGTCCTCGATCCCACCTGTCGCAATCAGTCTCTCCAGACAGGCTGGGTAACTCTTTCTGCAGACGCTAGATTCGTTAGAGTTAGCTCCCTTGGGAAACCTTGGCCTCTGGTAAAGGCTTAGTGCATAGACCAGAGATGCAGCGGGGTTTTTAATTTTTTTAAAAAACAAGAAACAGGGCACTTGTGAGATGCAAAGTCAGAAAAGCGGGTGTGGAAATATCCCTTTATTTCCGCAAAAGTTAGCAGAGGGCCGATAAGTGTAAACCCAATGCCAGGGAATTATGGCGATATCCAAACTTATAACCTCTCCCACTCTCCTTCCTTCTTATTAGATGGAAAAAAATTGAGGTCATGGGATGCTGTGAGTGGAGTGTAGGAATTCAGTGAAATACTAAAAAAAAAAACTATAATAGAATAAAAACTTTTATGTGTTTCTGGAGCAGGAGCGTTGAGTTTTATTCACAACTGCACGCGCTTGATTATAATTACAGACCAGAATGCCATGTGCGCTCTTTTTAACCTCAATGCATGCCCCCACCCCAGTCACCCCACACACATACCCTCTCATGCAGAGAGAAAGAGAACGAGAAAAACGCACGCATTCATATACATATACACTCAAGCATGCATGCAAACAAACGCACGCACATTCGTGCGCGCGCACACAGTGGACTATAAGTAACTATTCTTAGAAAAACTCACAACCACTCACTCAACCTCACTCACCCACTGACAAACTTTTGATCCCTCATTATTTTATCAAAGAAGAGAAACAATAGAAAATGTCATTTCTGTGCATCGTGCAGTGCGTCATCAACTGTGGACAGCAAGAGACGCTGGGGTCGCTCTTCCTCCCAAGAACATCATCAATGACCAACACCACTACCACCCCTGCCTCCCACCTTCATGTACCAGAGAGAAAATAAAAAGAATACTCTGTGCTGGAGGGAAATCTCATTTTCAGCTTAACCCTGATTTGCAGACAAATGTGAAAACTGTGATCGAGGGTTCGACTTCCGGTGGAGGGTCACTAGCGAGGAGGTAATGAGTCTGTGCAGCGATCGTGACAGCGGGAATCATGCTCGCTCGCATCCCATACCTTACTCTCTTCCTCTTCTATCTCTCTCTCCATCACTCTTTCTCTACGATACCTTCACTATCCACATTTCAACTGACGATAATCTCTATTTCTCACTATCTGAGATTGAGAGAGAGACTTGCTGTTGTTTGTATATTTGACAATTTTTTAAAAATTTATCTTCTTGTAAAAAAAAAAACAACACGCACACAGAGACAAAGTGTCTATTGTTGAAAATAAATATGTCTTTTCTACCGATGAAAATTTAATTCCATGCAGTACAACTAGCGTGTAGATACTTTTGACGACTTCTCTTATACTCTATCTCTCTCTCTTAGTGGGTCGAAGGTCGAGTCAAAAAGAAAGTTCACTAAATATCTCTCCAATCATTTTAACATGACCTCAGATATACCCGAGACCAACTGACCCGTTGATCACCATAATCCTGTGTAATTGTAGACACCAAAGAATACTCAGCCCCTTTTTCAGATCGCCATGAGGCTTGAGATGATGTTTCTCTCCCCTTTGTCAGTCCCAACATCTGTTGTGGTTACAACCCAGTGTAACAACTCCCTGTAATCAGTGTAACACCGCAAAGCCCCTGTTCCGCCCTGCCGTGGATGCATAAGTTAATATCCAAAATTTTTTCCTTCCTTTTTAAGTTTCAATTCGTAAGAACGCCAGAAAATCATCTACTTCTTCTGACAGCTTCAAAGGGAGATAATTGACGAGAGCAGCAGATGCTCGGTGAAATAGAAGAAAGTGAATGAGTTTCTCCCTTGGCGTAACAGAAGGGAGAACTTTAAAGGTCCCCAAGTTGATTGCATGTGTGTGTTCTTGCTGATCTGTGGGTGATAAGAATAAATGACGAATGCTCGGGTCTTTGAGATGGAGTTTCATCAGAGAGACAGATCGCCAAGATAAGGGAGACAAATATGCATCGCGGCCAGCCAGACATGCAGATGTTGACAACGATAGAACGACAGATAAAACCAAAGACAGATAGATAGACAGATATTGTTCCTGATTTTACACAGTGGTATTTTTTAATCACTCGTTTAAGGTTGCAGTCGTGTACACAAACATGTTTGTTAAAAACCTCGGTGGAACAGAATCAACGGAACGAGATGTTCGTTGGCGTAACAGAAGAGAGAGGATTGTGTTCCAGTCTTGTACCCATCATCCTGCTTAAAAAGCTCGAGACAAATCACATGCAGTTACAAACGCATGGTAATTATCTCTAAACTACTCGCCGTTTGTCATTTGAAAGCACGGAACCGTTACTTCGACGTCATCAGAAGATGGCGGTCGTGTAGGGCGGCCTTGACCTCACGCAGGCCGCGCTAACCCGGTCGTCTGGTTCTTGGTGTTGGTCTTAGAAATCAAACGATGAACCAGCTGAAGAAACGGGAGAGAAACAGGGTGAGTAAAGTACCCCGGATGTCCAACAACGGGAGACGCTCACTCGGTACCCGTTTCAGATCATAGACAATAATTGCTCGGGTGGTTAGCAGGCCGTCGGGTAAATCGTGCAAGAGAAACTGGCGGTGCACCCCGGGTATTAGTGGCGCCCGACACACGAGGCGTGCCTGACAATATTTGGGTAGCCTGCACCCCGTGTGGGGGACAATGACCGTCCCCGCTTGCAAAACAGACTTCTCTCGCCAATCGCAGCTTGTGTTTCTCGCAAGAGGGTGCTGTTTCGGGTGTCGCTGAGTGCAAACAGCAGGGTGGACGACCTTAGCGCCGCCTGGGTGGATGGAACCCAACCCATAGGGCTCAGAGGGGCCAGGGAGAGCCGGCTAGTTAACGGAAGGTTTACAAACTTTAACACTTTACTGAGTACAGCTCAGCCTGAAGTTAAGATGATTGTCTGGACACCCGTAACTCGCTCCGACTTCATATATTTATCTTCACTCAATCATTAAAGCAGATTTAGATGTTGATAAGGAGTGAGAAGCGAACAAATCGGAATTAAGCGATAATCCTTTAAAGAAAACAATGTTCATGCATACGAAATAGTTTTTAATATATTTTGTTGACAATCTAAAAATCAGAATACATTTTCACCTGCAGTAACAGAATAAAAATACTTTGATTAATTTAAGACTTGAAAAGTAATAAATAACCAATTAGGCGATGTGTCTCTATCATATCATGGGTACTTGGGACCTGAAGACATCCCTCCTTACCCTCACACAGCCCCTCCCAAGGGAGCACAGGCGCCTGGCTATGACAGCACCAACAAAGTACTAAGAGCAGGAGGGCGTGTCTCAGTCAGTCTGTCAGTATGTCCGTGACAGCTGATTGTATCAAGAGTCGACATGTCTCCAGGGTGAGACCCTGACTTCTACACCCGACACACCGTCACTTCCTCTCTCTTGTTTCCAGGCTGGAATGCCGGCCATGTCTGCGACTCGCTATTTTGTGTCGTTTGGATAAATTAGAAGGCGTGAACGCCGAGTCCCTCGCGCATAGTCCACGTGACTTGGCCGACTACCGTGATTGGACCGCGTACCGACACAAGCCTCGTTGTGGAGCTAAGATGGCGCAAGCGAGGGCCTGGGGTGACTGGCATGGGATCTGACGCGTCAATCTGCATGCCTGGTGTTTTATAACCTGCTCATTGGTCTTGCTATCCTAGACACTCGCCATGTGAGCCAAAGACTTCCACAGGCGTCAAGGTAGTTGGCCATCTTGATTTAGTTCTCCAGCGGCGTGAGACGGTCTCTTGATGTCCTGGCAATGAAACTGTTTTCTATATATGAGCTGTTATGTACATACTTGTTAAAGGAATGGCTGTCCAGAATTTTTTCTGTCATTAGTGAGTCCAAACCCTTCTCTGGACATCAAATATTAGGATGAGGGTCGAGTGTTTATTTCTTCTCTAAGAAAAATAAGCATTTAAATAAACTATATATATACCCACACACGCTCACACACACATCAACAGGAACCTAGACAGAAAGGGAAGAATAGAAGATATGAACCCTCTACATCCATGCGACAGAGCAATGCTCAGCATTTTGCAAGACCTTTCTGCTCCGCGGCATCTGACTTCAGGCTGCGATGGTCTTTCAGGAACAATTTCCATCGGCGGCTGCGCAAGATGCCGCGAAAGAGCACGTGCAAATGCGCGAGACATTTGGTGATGAATATGCGGATAACTCTACGTGGACAGAACGCAAGTTCTGCGGACGGTCAACCAGAGTCATCTTTCCTTGCATGCGGATTCTGCGGATTCTGGACGTCGCTACGGAAACTAATGACTGTCTCCCGCGGCTGCTGGAAGCCGTTCCGCTATGGTTGGCCTCTGACCTCTGACGGCCAGACACAGGGCAGATTCGATTCGTACAAACAATTGCTCCAGACATTTTCTACGGACCAGAAACGATGGCGCTGATTCTCGAGGCTGTGTCAGAAATTCTGTGACCATGTGAAGTATGTTCCCGAGGCATATCAGTGCGAAGACTTGGTTTTCCCCCCGTAAAAAAAAAGTGGTTATTAGCCAGGGGATGATTCAGCTCGAGCTGAGGTTTCCTTTATCTTGGGAAGAGATTGTCAAGGAAGATTTCTCCGTTTAACGAAACTCTTTCTCTGAAGTGATGTGAAAAAGATGGGTTTATATTTCATGGTCGCAGTCTTTCCTCAACGACATGCAGACTTCGATTTCCAAATTTCGTCGTCACATGTTTGGATCCTGCTTTTTAATGCCAAAAAAATTCTTCCTCGTCCGTTTCGTCCGCTGGTTTGTCCTAAGCCAAAAGCATAATTCTAACCCAAACCTTAACCTGAACCCCAAACTCTAATTCTAACCCAGTGCCCGAAACTAACTTACCTTCAACCCAAACATTCTCTTCTTCGACTAACGAGCTGATGAAAGATACAAAGAAAGAAAATAAAAGTTTTCTAACCCAGTAAGTGATCAGCCAAACACTCATAATGAACAGGAGAGCAATCAGATGTCTATCAATACAACAGATGACATACAGCTATCTGTCAGAAGGACCAGCATCGGTTCAAACAAGTGCAGACGACCCCAGTGACGATTCCATTCGACTGTCATCATCATCCTGGAATGCCAACATCTCTCAGTGGCTGGTCTCTGAAATCATCTGGCGGCTGTCATTGCCTGTCATCGCCTCTCACACCCCGGGTAGGTTCTGCCTCCAAGACAAACGACGATCGCCGCAAACGGTCAGCATCATTAGGCTCATCGCTGACATCGGCGGTCGGCAGGGAGCAAGTTTCTGATGACAGATTGGAGGACTTGGTGTGGAACACGCATTGCTTTGCTGCTGGCCCCGGCAAAAAAGAAGGGAGGGGGTGTCCGCGGACCCCCTGCTACCTGCAGCCGGCGATGATTAATTGTGGGAGGAGCTCATCAGCGGCGGTGTTTGTGCTGCAGGCGGGAGGCTGTCTTCACTGCTGGCATCCGTCGTGTGGAGGAGTGGATCCTGGCGGCTCCTGCTAACGATCTATTGTTGTCTTCTCTTCTCTGGGTGGAAGATGGAGGGAGAGCCTATGGCGGGCAGGAGAGACATAAATGGGGATTCATGAGAAAAGCTTCATTCACAAAAATAAGAGGGAGGCAGGTTTGCAAGATGGCAGCCAAGGCGAAATCGGGGAGAAGTAAAACGGAGAGAAGATATAAGGCAGTTACTGTCCCGTTCTTCATTCGTTTGAGTGCCAATGGCCTTTCTCCTTGCTTTTGTTTCTCCCAAATATTTGCTACCAATTGATAGAAATAGTTTCTAATTTCTGTCTTAATGGTTCCTCATAAAAACAACTATCCCCAACCCTTACAAGTGGAGGTCCAAGATAATGATTTTAGCCATCTTTCTACTCCGATTGGCCCCACACGAAATGAGTTATTATGAAAATAACTTGACAGACTGGTTACAAATTGATTATACAGTCACATGGCTGCTCTCCTTCATACTCTTGTTTATCGACGACCACGCACTCAAAAGCGGACACCATCGCACACCAGCCAGAAGCCACCCTGAGCATCCAGAGCGTCCTCCACTAAGCTCGGATCTGGTGTAGACATTGGCAGGACCGCTTGACCACCCGCCACATCTCATTGGAACTACTTTCATCACTCTGTATCGTCTGCTGTCAACACGTCACTCCTCGCCCTGACAAGCAGCCGGTGGGTGGAGAGGAGGGGAAAGGGGTTCACGGGGCCAAGAGGCGGTGATGCAAACAACTGCGGCCACGCACCTGTCTCTGTGGGGACAACCGTCCTCCTTTGATGAGTTTCCCAACAGACACGTGGGCGATCAAGTGCCTGCTAGAACCTGCCACCCTTTCCCAGCCTGCACCCGTTTATTTCGAGATAGTAACTGTGGCTACATGATATTACTGTACAGACGATTGATGTTTTCCTATTTATCCACCTGCATGTTTAATGTCCTTCGTTAGTCGTTTTTTTTTTTTTTGGAGAATTTTTAGGGGAATTTTTGGACAAAGTTTTTCTTTTTCCCCAAACCGCTTTATGTGGGTTTCCCCCTCTCTTTCTGGGTGTGTGTGGAGGTTAGATATTGGGGTGAAAATATATTTTATTTATTTAAACAAATTGGAAGCATAAACTAGTACATCCTAGGTGAGATGAAAGCACAAAGGATTCGAAAGAAGAAGGCAAGATGAGAGTAAATTCTGGAGAAAAAAAATGTCAGCCACAAGGGACGTGACATGTACTTGAGCATTTCGTGATGTAATGCAGAAAATTATTGCACGTGGTGAATTTTCATACTCGAGCTGCTCTGATAAACCTGCAACTGCAGCAGGCGAGGCATTCCCAGCCCCCGAGCACCGATGCCCACCGTCAGAAGTATGCGCCACGCGCAGGTCTCAGTCTCACGCCGCTGGTGGCCCGGGTGGTTCAAGTCCCTCCCCTCTGCCTCCCGGGGCCCGTGGCTGTTTGATCCGCACCCAGCGAGTCCTGGAGCTGATTTGAAAACATCCGTTTCGCTCATAAAACAATTTTCTTAATATTCTCACCTTCTCTGGAAATGCGTCCCTAAGCTGTGAGTAAAGACCACGATCCAGCTTTCAAAGAAAGCATCGGGACTCTGGTGGGACCGAAACTCGGGAAAGTGAGTCAGGGGCATGTATACCAGGAGTATTTCCCCTTTTCCTGAGAGCTGGGAGGGTGAGGGAGGGGATGGGGATGCGGCATCGGTGATTTTGGACCGAGGAACCACGGGAAGTTGTGGAAGAAGGTGAGAAGAGACTCCAGGGTCTCCGCTGGGCCCAGTGCAGGTTCGTGGGCGAAATGTGTTGTGCACGCGCCTGTGTAAATATCGCGCGGCTTGTTTTCCCTCTGCAGGGGGGAAGTTGTCAGAACGAGATTCAATAAGAGGCGATAACTCTAGAGATTTTTAAGTTCATTCTTCCCCTTTAGGCCTCCTCGGCTGCTGGCACCAGGTCGGAGCGGAGTCGACCGCCATCCTCGCTCACCCACTGGATGCTGATAACAGCAGGCACATCACTGGATTGAACTTGCCGTCGGTTGTCGTCGCTGCAGTTGTGAGAGTGATCTCCCATGCACGGTGTCTCGGGAGACCGGAAAACACGAAGTGCAAATTGTTTTGATGGTCGTGCGCTCCTCGTGATGACCGGTTTATCAGTTGATTAACGACGATAGGTCGCCTCAGATGTATTGCAAATCATTTGTCCTTCGTGTGTGTTAGAGAGATGGAAGGACGGTAAGTGTGTAAGAGGCACGGCTTTGTGAAAGAGTGAACTGAGCTCACTAATTGGCCCACTCATCGTTCATTTGATCGTGAACTCATTAACTCATACTGACAGTAGAGAAAATCTTTTATTCACAGTCGTTAGGATAAACAAGGAGTGTGTGTGTTTTTTTGTTTGTTTGTTTGTTGGTTGGTTGGTTTTGGGGTTTTTTGTTTGGTTGGGTTTTTGTTGTTGTTTTTGTTTTGTTTGGTTTTTTTTTTTTGGTTTGTTTTTTGTGCAAAGATGCGTGTGTGATTTCATTCATGTTCACATTATAAGTGGTCTTAATCCTCGCTTATTTCCTCCTTCATGCTTCATTTCTTTTCTAACCAAGCAGTGGTGTGGTTCATCCCCCACTTCCTCTCCTCCTCTCTCTTCCTCCTCCTTGTTTTCGCTTATTTTACTTTAGGACTAGCTTCAGCCGTGGAGAAAGCTGTCATGGAGTACAAGCTGTCATCTATCTTTCCCAAGCCCACTGTATCATAAAATGGAGCTTTGTGGGGTAGGGAGCTGAGAATGTGGCAAAGAGAGTTATGCCGATGAAGACTGACAACAAACATCGGTCTGAAGATGGCGGCGTCCTCGCCGGCAAAGCGACGTAATGGGACCGGTGATCTTTTGCTAGTGAGGCGTGAACAGCCTTCAGTTTTCTACCATAGCTCAGGAATTTGTCAATTACTCACAAATGGAACGGTCACAAGAAATTATCCACAACCGCAGGGTGTGGTGCTTGTCATTGTGAGACAGAGGATGAAGATGCGCGTCCGGTGCTGTTTCTGAGGGTCGTGTCCAGCTGGTCACGTGACCGTCGGCGGTTGGGAAAGGGGAGGAATGAACGCAAATTATTCGTTTTATTTTAAAATTCTTTTCGTTTGGTTTCTTGAATATATATTTGTTGTTATCGATCAAAGTGTTTAAAATATATACTTGTTACTTTTTTCCGTATTTTAATCTTGAAGAAACTGATACAGCAGAGCACAGTTGTCTTTGGAGCTTCCGCCATCTTGCTGCTCCGCCAGGGCTTGCAGCTGACCGCACATGCGTAGTGTGAAAGCTGCGCAGCGGAAGCCAATCCCAGAGTTCCCTGGCCGCCCTTTGCACTGCATTCTCGGGTCGCACGTTGATAGAGCCGTGCCTGCAGCACCCGGAGTGGTCACGCTCCATTGCACCCACGGCACCGTGCTTCAGTCAGTTCCGCCAGGGCCGAGCGTGACTGTCAAGTGGCTGCTGCCGAGGGAGGAAAACGTGGCGAGCTCTCCCCCGAGTCTCTTCTGACTTTTGCACGTAGGAGGTCGACACGGAGTCGGAGAAGTCGGCCATGTCAGTTGGGAGGTATGTTCTGGCGAAGAATGAGCGAACGAACGGGCAATTTTAAGGAAAGCTGTGGAATTCCAGTTTGCCGTTTGTCTGGGAAAGAGTAATTTCCCTTTCTGAAAATCAGGAGAAATTCTGAAAACAGGAATGTTTGTAGTCGGATTCACTTTTGCTATTTCATCTCGTCCCAACATGCCTTTTCTGCCAGCCCACCCATGGGACGCTTACATGTGTACCTGTCAGCTATTCCAACGCAAAGCTGATTTTATTATTTTGTTTTGGCATCATTTTCACACAAGACAACCCAGAACTATTCTCTCCCTTAGCCTTTAGCGTTATTCTCACATTTAGCATGATTGTCGTTGAATAACAAATGTCGTAGTTCGGTATTAAAATTACCATCTTGTTTTCAAATTTCATGTCTGCAACTAGTTGTTTGGGAGAAGTCCTTCACGGTGTTCCCGTGCATTGCGCTCCTACACAGTGCCACAGTCTGTCTGCAGTTGTGTGACGCGCGTCCCGCCAGACGTGTGAAGACGTCACTCCACACCAACGTGGCGGTTATCTCACGTCCTCGCGTCACGTGGTGTGAAATTGCCTCTGACGGAAAATGTAGGACCGTGAGTTGAGGATGGGAATAAAGATTGTAGAAATTATCCAGGCTCTACCCGTGAGTGCAAGTGCATGCCGAAAATTGTTGTCGCTTGTTGCCAAACCTTCTGGAGAGAGACGTGTTCCTTTTGTTTAGTGGGGTCTGAGGTAGAGATAGACAGAGAGCGAGAGAGAGACCAAACGAACAAGCCAATAAAAAAAGAAACAAACAAAGGAAAAGAAGAAATTGTAAAAACAAACGAACGAACAAACAAACGAACTCTGAACTATCTGCTAAGTCTGGGTACTATGCACATTGTGTGCTACTAGCAACAGAGCTAGTTAGTTATCGGCCTCAAACGTCCGCGAGGGGGCGTTCGTGTCTTGTAGCAGCTCATATTGTACGTGTTAGTCTACAGTTGCAAAAATAATCATTTGAAATGACAAGATGAACAGAAAGGAAAGAAAAGGAAAGAGAGAGAATAAGGAAACTAATTTCTTTTCTTTGAAAAAAAATTTCTGAAACATCTTGAGATGTGTTCCTCTGACTTTCATTTTCACATCACTCTAACCCACCTCTCCCATGCTGCCTCTGAAAGTTACCCAGCCTGCACTCAAACAGAAGTCACCAATCACTCTCTCAACATTTTGTCTATATATATACACACACACACAAACAGTATTGCCAGCAGATTTCTAGAAAACCACGAGCGATGTTACTCAACCACACCACCAACAACAACACCTAAATCTCGGACAGAAAAGAAAACAAAGTTGACAAGATCACAGCAGCTGCATGAACACAGCTCACTCCACACATCATCACCAAACATCAGTAAAAGGTGCAACATGAAAAAAATAAAAAAGATTTCCCCCTCCCCACAATCTTGCCTCATCCCCATTGTCTTCTCTCTGAACTTATAACCTTTCCACTTCCACTCTATTTTTTCGACATTTCCGCCATTTCCCCATCCTCCCAATCCACTCTCAGAAGTGTTAATTCCGACACAGGGAGCTGTGCTGAACGTTCACAGCCTAAAGCCAGAACAACCAATAAAACGGACAGGAGGCGAGCAGCGAGTGAACGGGCGTCTCCCCGCGCGCCGCGGATGAGTGTGATTGACAGGCCCCCGTGCACACGGAGGGTCGGGTGGGAGGACTCGGGTGCGCGAGGGGGGGGGGACTCTCCGTCTCGCGTGCGATCGGGGGGCGAGGGAGGAGATAAACAAGCGCCAGCGCAGGACAGGTGCGGGGGGCTTTGCGCCACATTTGCGCGTCAGGCTGCGCGCGCCATGTTTGTGGCGTGTAAACCCGTCACGGTTCACCGCCCTCGCCGACTAACGGCGCTCTTTGCCAGTGATTAATTCCGTACAAGTGGAGAAAGATGAAGTTTGGGGGTGGATAGTCAGGACGGTGGGGGTAGGTGGGGGTGGCGACTAAAGTCATTTCTGAAGTAAGAACCTAAATATTTATCCTAGCCTCTTACCAACAATGCATCAGTTTTTTTAAAAATACTTTTCTGTTTGGGGTGTGGATCTTTCAGACTTGAAACTTGTGATTGACTGATTGATTGATTTAGTAATTCTAGACAGTATGTCTCTTATGTCGATGGGCTGTCCTGTAATTACATTTCTTCGAGCGTTTGTACTGCGATGGTGAACCTGGGGTCACGCGAGTAACTTTGTAAGGCGAGTGTGTTACAGTTCAGTTCAAACATTTATTAACACAAATTGTGTTGCAGTGTGTGTTGCCGAACAAGCATTTGTACGGCGAGTGTGTTGGAGAACAAATGTCAACTGATGAGAAAGTATATTTGTAGGGTTGATACTTTCCGGGGAAGTGGTGTTTTAAAGAACCTGCAATGTAACCCTTACATTAATTATTATTAGAGTAATAATAATATGACATTGTCTATTCTCGTAACTGGGTCAAAATACTCCGATAGTCAATTTTTACAAAAAGTCCTCATCATCGCTCTTTCAAGTACAGGTGCCCTCCTCAGCAAGGTCTCATCGGCTCTTCTACCCCTCTCCACCTCCCCACGGCAACAACTATCCTCCATTCGTGCATTGGTCTTCCATGTCCAAGCACCAGGCTCCAGAAGTGGGTGATGTCCTTACCAAAGATCATGTCAGCTGATCTTGTGTTCCTCCCGTGACAAGACTTTTGGCAGGTTAAACCAAGATGTTGTCCATTGTTATCTTATTATCTTTATCTTATTATCTTCCGATACTATTATCTGCCCTTAGTCCGGAGAAAGTGGTCCCGGACACCAAAGATGCTGATTCGCCTTTATTGACAATGTAAAAATAAAATGCAGCAAGGGGTAGGGGGAATGTTACAGGAGCCAGCCAATCACAGTGCGGTTGTGGCAATGTTCGCGAGAAGCAGCACAGAACCAGCCAGGGGAGATCATTATAAATACTTTCCACTCCAAATTAACATGAAGAATTTCATTTTAGAATCCCAAAAGTTCTCTTCTGAAATAAAACTCAACAGAGAACCTTGCAGCTTGAGAAGATTTGGGGATCGCATCTTACTTTGGGTCGTTGACCTCCTGTCAGGATCGCTCCGGCGTCTGTCACTGTCCGCAAGTGTACAACAAGTCCTCAAGCGGCTTGTATATATGGCGCACTGGCAGATATCGACCTTTGACACCGGGTCAGCATGTGCCACGTGACAGTGAGAAAGGTGGCGACAGTGATGGAGTACACCAGCCTACAGTTAATCGCGATAACCGAAGGGTCAGTGCGAAGTCTTCTACCTCCGATGACCAATTAATTTGACTTCTGTCCCGTGCCACCGACTTATCTTCTCCTAGTATGGCCTAGAGGTGGCGCTGTACATGTGTAGGTGGACGTGGTGGTGGTGGTAGTGGTGATGGTGGTGGGTGCGACGGCAGCGCTTGATTTATTGGTGATAAAGAAGAATGAAAAAAACAAAATCCGGATGCTTAGAAGAACGCAAAAGCCATTTCAGTTTGTAAGGTCAAGTTCTGTAATTAAAATTATCGATATTTTAAAAATCACAACTGATGTTGGTTTTAATCTCAAAAAGCTGCTGTAAAGTTTGTTTTGAGAGCAACTTTTGGGTAAAGCTAACAGTTCCTGCAGTTGGAGAGCGAATATCATCTTGTAACCAACATCTCATGGAACAGAGGGAGAGGTGTGGGTAGATTTTAACCTTTCTCGAAAATTGTGATCTTTCCAAAATTGATGCAGTTTGGCTTACTTTATCAACCATATTCACTAACTTCTCCCACCAAAAAAAAAAAAAAAATGTTTCCTTTCTTCTGGTGTCGTGTCATATTCAGAATAAAAGTTCAGAAGAGGAAATCACTCCTTTTAAAGATTCCGATATTTTATGCAGCTGCAGGACTTTGTCAATACATCAAGAAGTATATTTGTATATTTTTTTATTTTGAGTAAAAATCCACCAGAGGATTTAATTTTTTAAGGTCTTGAAACGTAAAAAAATTTAGTTGACGTCATTGTCACGTCGTTTTTACGTCGCGCGACGTGGAATTCCTACGTTTTCACGTAGCGAAATATATCGTCCTGTCGAGCTCCTTTACGTTTTTCACTAATTTTCAGACGCAGAGTTGCTGGGGCTGTTCAATTATTCCACGTCACTACGCAGCCGCCATTTTGTGGTGATTTCTTGTCTTCATTACGTGCACGTCGATCTCTGCACGGGGAGGGAGAGAGAGTGGGTGGGTTAGGGAGGGGGAGGTAGCAACTGGGCTTCTCTCCCCTTTATCCCACCCGTGCATTTCTGAGTCTCCTCGTCTGATGTCTAGCCCTCTCAGGAACGCACGTTCCTTTGGTTAGGAAAATAGCACTTTTGACAATTGCCCATCTGAGCGACTTGTAGCCAGGGAGACCACCCAGCCATTTTATCCACTTACCTCCCTTTCCGAGATCGTTCGAAGCCACAGACCTTTTCCTCTCGGTATTCGGTCGGTGGAGGCGAACAACTGGTACTAAATGTTGCCCTGTCGACCATCGAGGCAGTTAGGTTTAGACAGGGGCGGTCAGGTTGCCGCGCGGCTCTGGAAATATTGGCATCTGGTGACCAGCTCGCGCTCTCTGGAGTTCATTTTTACTGCGTTTGTCTCGCCACTCTTTCCTGTGAGTTCTTCTTAGACATCCCCTCCTTCCTCCTCTCCTCCAGAATCACTCCCCCACCTTTCTCCCTCCTCCTTTCCCCCTCACAACCCCCTAGACGGTGGTGGTACCTAGAGTCAAAGTTCATAGTGTAGTTCAATACAAAACAAGGTATTTCGTGAAGTAAAGTGTAAAAGCACAGCAAAATATTGAGTTAATAGCTCATCAGGTTTTCCTAAGGTGAAACTTTTGCATCTGTTTATTACCTGATTCTTTGCCTTTCTTCTCTCTCTCTCTCTTGATGTTTTTTTTTTCAACGGATCATGTCTGATATAATTTTAGAAACAAGCGATGACGAAAGAAAGTGCAAGTGCACGCCTATACACCACACACTAAATAAATAAACCATCAAAAGCAAAAAAATAACTTATTACTATCAATGTATTACACCTAAACACACCACATTATATCAGTTCGTCCATCTGGACAAGCCCTAGAAACGTTTTTGTTTGTTTTTGTACTTTTTTTGTTCGTTTGTTTGTTTGGTTGGTTGGTTTTTTGTTTTATGTTGTTGTTGGGGTTTTGTTTGTTTGTTTGTTTGTTGTTTTTTTTTTTTTGTTTTTTTTTTTTTTTTGGTGGGGAATGGGGGAAGGGAACTAGCATACTTCACAACCAGTAAACAAGAGTTGATATTTATTGCGGCCGCTTGGGCATGGACGACCACACAGGCACAGAGGTCACGTGAAAAGGTCGAAGCCAATGCGCCTGCGCACGCCCTCGTTTTGACAACGTTCTTTCAGAGTGATGATAATCTTTACAGCCAGGCACCCGTGCTAGGAAAATAAACCGGGTGCAAGTTGCTACCCACTGCGTCCCAGAGCCTGCCATAAGCGGTCCTCCACCCTCGTGTGTTTGTCCGCGTGGCGGCTACAGACTGAGTTAACTACCAACACCAGTCACCTGCACCACAACCTGTGGCGTCTGCACGGGGGACCACTCAATTCAGGTTAAGAACAGACCTCCAACTGCAGTGAAAACAGAGGCATACCCGAAAACAAAAATAACACCTACCCGTGCTGGAGCCACTTCGCTGTATGCCATGCACACGCTCTTTTTTTTTTAGTCTCGAGTGCGAAAGGGTAGATTAGATAGGTTTTTTATTTTCAAGTCTTTGTATATCAGTTTAGTTAAAATACTTATATACATATATAGATGGGTGTGTGTGCTGGTGTTGACAGTTTGCGCTGAGCTATGATATCATGGAGGGCGCACACACCCGAGGAAAGAGAAAGCTTGCCTGAAAGAACGCACTTTATTCCTATGAAATAACTAAGTTCCACTCTCTGAAATGTAAAGATTTTTTTTTAAGATTCAAGATTCTATAAGGGTTTTGAGATATTAACACATTCCTATCTTTATAAATAATATCTCTCGCATACACTCACTCGCAGGTTGGTTTATAACAACTGATATAAATAAAGAACAAAAAAAAAACAAAAACAAAATACTGCGGACTGTTCTGGAACTAATTGTAATTAATAACCAACTTATTCTTAGAATTCTTAAACAATAGAATGAAAAATGCATTCATCTGTGTCTGTCCGTTTTCACGAGGGTTTTTGACTGCCTCAGTCCCTAGCTGAGGAGCGGGAACATCAGAGACAACTGAGTAGAGGACGTCTACGTGTGGTCAGAGTTTCCCGTCAGCTTTTTTTTTGACGATGACAATGACCAACTTTATTTGTCCCAGTGGGCAATTTGAACATGGGAAGGTGCTCTAGTCACAAAAGTAAAAGTTGGAAATAAGAATTATTTTCCATCTTCATCTCCTCTCCAACCATATTTTTTTTTTTTTTGGATGCTGTGTTGTGTCCGTTGTTTGATTATGCAAACTACTAAAGAAATATTTCGTGCTTTCATTCTAAGTGTATTGAAAGTTTATTTAGTAATTTATCCATCCCTCCATTTTTTCATTACCTCTTTCCTTTTTCTCCTTAACATTATTTTCCCTTCCCACCCTCTGTCTCTGCCTTGTGCGCTTTTTATACCGCCATCATCTCTTACTTCTGGTGTGCGCGCGCACCTCGCAATCAGTGACGTCACTGACAGAGAGCGGCGAAAGGTTGAAGGTGACGAGCTGTCATGGCGACGAGAGCTTTGTGAAGCGTGAAGGGTGCAGCCGCCAGAGTGATGTGATGCTTATCGCCACGCTCTCAACGTCTACAACATAAACACATCGCCGCCGCAACCACGACGTCTCCATCAGACGATGTGCTGCACCCGGCAGCCTCCGCGCTGCACACCGTTGCCGGGCGACTGCCGCAGGCCCCCACGGTCACGGACAAGGACGGAGGCATCTCCAAACCACATACTTCGCACAGTTATCCTTTCAGCTCGGGTTCCGATCAGCTGCGGAAACATGTCTGTGGTAATTACCAACCCGGTGCGGGTTTCCTCTCCAAACTCAACTTTTCTCGGCTGTGAAAGATGGTTTACCCCCAAATGTAGCCTTGCTGAAGGTGGGCTTCTTGGATTTAAAAAAAAAAAAAACCAAAAAAAAAACAAGGTTCACTGCTATTTGTTGGCAAGTTTATCACTGGTACAAATATTTTATTTATTTATTTTGCAGTCGGTGTGTTTATGAAGTAATTATTTATTGCTGTTTTTTTTTTATCAAAAATGTTTGAAAGTGGAGAGGTCTGTTGGGCGCGGATATGGAAATTTTAATTTTTCCCCTTGCTTAGCAACAACTCCTAGATTATATTTAAGAGAAATAAGTAAATAAACTGTCGAGCTTTATCAACAGTTTGTTTTAACTGTTCTTGCGACATTGCTGATGCTGTTAATTTCTCTACTAAACCAGCTGACTTTGGCCAAAATGGAAATATTTTTTGTTCATTCCGTCAAGAGAAGACGGTTAGAAAAGGGAAGGAGTTGACGGACCCACGAGAGGCCTGTAGATCAAATACTACACAATACTACACCCCAACGATGCTTGTGGTCTGTGGTAAGAATGACAATGTCACTGGTCTCTGAAAGACAGAAGAACTTGAAGTTATTGCCTGACCTTCTCTAACAATGTGTCATCACTGGGTGATCATCACCAAGACCTCAGGGAAAGCTACAATTAGGTCTCCATCCAGTCAATCAGTAACTGAATTTTGAAAAAAAATGTGTCCTTTAATCAATCTGATGTAATGAGTATTAAATCTTGGCAAACCGTATCAGTTTTAAAATTTATTTTAGCGATCACATCCCTGTTCAAGATGCCCGACAGAACAATTTTAAACTCACAATACTCACCGCACTTCCCTCGTCTAGACAAACTTTTGTGTACGAAAACTAGACAAGTCTACATGTATGACTATCAGACTAAGTGTCTATCAACCCAGCCTGTGGTTAGTTACTGCGAGAGGAACTACGTCCACGATCGAGAATCGCGAGACACCGAATGTTCCAGATTCGGTCACCAGCGTCCTGAGTGACTGAAAAGCAATCTGATGTTTCCGGCCTCCGGAGGGCCCCTAATCATGGTGCTTCCCTGTCCTCCCTCCGGCCTCACGGCCAAGATTTGTTCCTCCGACTGCCGACTGCCTCCCTCTCGGGACCCCATCCAAGCAGCGATCTGCCCCTTGATATGGAAGGGAAGCAACCTCGATAAAGCCGGTGAGCGAGACCGAGTCCTCTCGACCGAGAAATTAACTGCTCTTGCAAGATAAGATAAACTGTTCGCAACACTAAGGGTGGCGAAAACAGGAGGGTAGAAGAAAAAAGAAGAAGAAGAAGAAAAAGCAGCAACGAGGTGGAGAAATCGACTGGAGGTGTACAGCCAGGAAAGGAGGGACGTGGGTGGATGGGGAGGAAAGAGAGTCAAAGAAAGGAAACAGAATACAAGATTAAAGAGGACAGTTGTCGAGAGTAAAACACTACTCGAGGGATCGGAGGGATGCTCGCGGCTAGCAGTGATGTGGCTGGGAAAGCGATTCATTCCGGTACTTAGAGTCGGCAGCCGCTCATTTGCGCAACGATCCGTGGTCGGGAACACAGACGACAGGGGACCGGGGGAGTCGATCCCGCGCGCAATGTTGCAAGAAGAAGCACCTGTTTTCTAATTGGGGTGCACGCCAGCTCACCCGACTGGCAGCAGCGTTTCTAATCCTCGGACTGGAGATGAGGTCAGGTCCCGGACGTTGGGCGCCCTCTGGGAGTTGTCAGTGTAAATGATGACACGCTCTTTATGCTCACCTAAATTCTCTTCCCTCAAAAAACTTACATGATACGCTCATGCTCCTGGTTACGAGATGAGGAGTAAAAGGAAAGAGAGATAAAAAAAATCCCCGGTGCATAAAAGGGTTTTCGTTTGTCTCAATATATCTGCACTGACAGTAACGTCTGCACGCGCCTGTCGCGATGTGTATCTGGCGTCTGACAACAACATTCGTTGGTAAAACATCTATTACAAAATGAAATGTTAAGCCGGTGACTGGAGGTAATTTGTTTCCAACACAGATTTTGCTGATTAAAAAAAAAATTCAATTTGTTTTAATATCTCGCATTCTTGTTCGTTCAGCCGCGTGTAAACGGAAATGTGTGGACTGGTGTCTTGCTGATGTCTGGGAATGAAGCTGAGAGGATGAAGAAGAGGGATTGTGTGTGGGAGTACAGGTGCGCAGGGGAGAGCTGGGGTCACGTGAGGTTCATGTAACATATCCCCGTTCTCCTTCTTCCTTCTATCCCAGTCTGCACCTAACAGATCTCGCTGTCCGTTAGGACGGGTACCTAGGTGGGAATTTCAAATTCCGTCTGTGGCTCGTTGAGCCGGAAGCTTGAATGCGCGCGCAACACGCCGGCGACTCATTAATCCCGCGACCCAACAGCAGAACGAGCAATTGCGAGAGCTGCGCACTTTTATTGCCGGAGCCTGTTCACGGAAAACGGTCTCCGCTCCTTGCGTCCCCCGGGAGGCTTCATTCCTGTCCAATTTTTCGCTTTTGAATCTAATTTGTTTCACATGGCAATCTACAAGCCCTGAGGACTTCACTTTGTTCCAGTAATCGAGGGCGAAGGATACCGCATGAGAAAAATAAAGAAATTGAACATTCGATTGAATGTGGTTCTCTCGGTCTGTACCTGTCTCTGTTTCTCTCTATCTTTCTGTCTTTCTTTGTCTCATTTTGTCTCTTTATGTGTGTGTGTGTGGTTCTTTTTCCGGTTGTGTCTCATGTCTCTCTCTCTCTCCATTTGTTTGATTTAATACACGAGAGAATAAATGTGATCTTTAGGTCGAAAAACCACCACCAAGCGCTCGTAGACCAATAACAATATTTCGTGCCAGTAGAAGTATTTATCTGTTCATGCATTTCCAGATAAACTGAAACATAAAACCAAAAATATATTCAAATACGAATCAACTTTCCAACCTGAAAATGATTGAGCACAGACAATCGGACAGTGGGATGGTCAGCTTCTTAAGCTCAATCCTCATCCTCATCCTCGTCCTCTTAATCGTTGACATCGCTGTTGTTGAAGTTGTGGGTTCAAATCTCGTTTCCGACGTAGGTGCTTTTCCTCTAAATATAGAATCTGGATTCGCTCGCGGTGTCATAACCTCAGTCGCTGACTTGCTGTGAAACATCATCAACCATTTTCGTCATCGCCGCCATTCTGTACTTTCTGTATTCCTCCCTTTTTATTCTTTTTTTTTTTTCTTATGTATTACATTTCCCCCCTTCGCTTCTTATCCTCATCATTATCAAAAGAGTTTGCTTTTTTATCCACTGCAAGTCGTCACAGATATCTGACAATGCGCTTCACCTTCTCCATCCACCCCAGTCCCCACCCAACCCTGTAAATTATCGCTGACGATCGCAGGAGCGAGCGTAAGAAAGGAGAGAAAGCAGGAGGGGGATGCGATTGGCCAGCTGCAATTCCCATCAGCCAGCGCGCGGCCAGGCCCAGTCTCGAGCTGCGAGGTGCGCTGATGAAGATCTGATGTTTACTTAACTCTCAATTTTGCAGAAAAAAGAGGCAATTAACGTCAATGGGAATGAAAAGTTTCCTCCCTATCAACGCCCGCTATCTGCAGGACCGGTCCCTCCCTACGCATGCGCAAAGGCATCAGTTCTTCGCCTCGCTTGGCGCAGGAAGGTCACGCAATAAAACCTCCTCCTCACAAAACCGCAAAAAAGCACCTTCAAACAAACAAAACAAAATTCTTACGATCCCCATCTTGGCCATTTTAAATGATTCGGAAGTTTACGCTTCAGAAATGAAAAGGAGGAAAATTACTTTAACGTTCTCACTACTGCTGCGTTTTTATTTTATCAGATAATTTCTCATTTTTTTCTTTTTTTGAGGAAAATTTGGGCTGGTTTGCGAAATGGCATTAAGGAATAGCGAGAAAGGAAAACGGACGACTGAAAAATAGACAAAGAGGTAAGAAGGATGGATAAAGAACACAGAGATAGCCACACAAAGGGCACTTAACAATAAGGACGGACGAAGGCTGTGAAACAAATCTCGAGGAAAAGAGCAAAACAGAAGCATGTCTTGTGTTATATCAAGAGGAACAGACGAAAATACACGCGAGGGTGTGTTTTTTAATTTGGGTAGTGGGTGCTGGCTTTTTCTTTCTCCTCACGATTGACTGAAGCCTGCAGTTGCAGAGGAGATAACTCACTGGACTTTTTGTGCTCATTGCCAGTTACTGCCAGTCACAAACATAACCAACTATTGTATTTTCTATTTTCCGAGAGACTTTGAGGTCGTTTTTCACAAAATGGAAAGAAATTTTTTTCATTTCACGCCAACCAGAAGACAAATGCCTTGTAGTTTTACCTCCTTCTCTTTAAATATTTTTTATATGTATATTATAAATATTATTTTAGGCAAAGGGGTAACTCTACAAAATACATATTTCGAACACAATTTGACTGGAGGTGTGGAGTGTGCTGCAATACTTTGTAGTGTTCAGGACCCAGCGGCACTGTATGATGCTACGAGATAGAAAGCAATTAGAAATGGTAATGACAAAATAAATGGTCATAAAATGTATAGTTGAACTGATTGCTACACTTTAGCCATTCGTGGCTAGCGCAAAGCAAAGAATTGTGCTCCTTTGCCTCAGAACATTCAGGAAAGAAGAGTAAGAAAAAGGCAAGAGGAGGGGAGGGGGGAAGAATGAAGTGGGGAAAAAAAAAGAATACAGGGCCGGCTTGTAGTAAGAAATCCACGCTTTGAAGATTCTGTCGATCACCCAGCTAGGTTAGGAAAAAGTTGAGTTTTTTGTTTTCCCGCTGACAAAGATGAAGGAAACAAGGTCTAGTGGAGGAGCAGGAGACAGCCGGAAGTGATGCCGACGACAGTTTAACGAGCCTGGGAGACGACGTGAAGAGAGATGACGGCAGTTTGCGACATTCCACCAACAAACGGCACACGCAGGCGATGACGGAAGAAGGGAAAGAACCACTCGCAGCAACAGAAACAACTCGTACAACTGACAAACGAGGTGTTGCGGTCTTTCCGTACAAACCGTTACTGGACATCAAAGAGATCCAAAGTGCAGTTGCTATTGTGACAACGCATCTAACAGCAGACCTCAACGTTCATTTTTAAAAGAAAAAAGACGAGTACGTTAGGGTTTGTTTGTTTCTTGTTGTTTGTTTATTGTTGTCGTTATTGTTGTTTTTTTGAGGGGGTGGGGGTGAGTTTTATCTATCATGACAACAAAATCGTCTTTTCATTTCCCGGAGTAAGATGTAATCCAGCCATCAAGTCGCGAGAGAAGTAAGGTCTGCATGTTTGACTTCCAGTGATATTGTGGACAGTTGTGTGTATTGCTTAATTGCTTCTTTGTTAGAGACAGAGAGGGGGGAGAGTAAAGGATAGGAAGAAAGATGGGGGAGGGAGTAAGAAAAACTTAACATTCAAATTGAACTTAATGCGACAAGTCAAGAGACAGCTCGAACTACCAATTCTGGTTTAACGGAGAGACCATTTACAAAATAATTCAGCAGCATACATGAATGTGGATTTGTTTGGGAGTCTGTGTGACAATTTTTGTTGGCGCCTTATTTTGTCTTGCATAATTATTGCGTGTTTGGGGATGAGATGCAAATTCCGTACAAAGAGAAGTAACTCTTCATTACTCTTGTCTTCAATGCTGTCCGAGCTACCTCCCTTTAACAAAGTCGCTTAAACAGTTGATCAATGCGTTCGACAAAGAAATCAGTCTCAGAGGTCTCTTGTGATAGCACTCACAAAGTTACCAGCGTTGATATTCCGGCTGCATCTCTGTGCGATAGAACATGAGGCAAACTTTACCCGAAGGGCTAAAAAAACCTGGTAACTTTAGGTGCTTTTCTGTGAGGAGTAGGCCGAAGGTCACACCCGGCTTCACGTCCCTCCTGTGTCGACTCCTGTTGTCCGCTTTGATTCAACTGAAAGAAACGGGGCGTCAAACTGTATCGTTAATCAACTGAATAATGATATGACAACTTATTTTTCCTTGCTTAAAATTAACCCGGCATTTATGGCTCGTGGCGTGACATATGCCGCCGGAGCAATGTATTTGTTACAAAACATCTTTGATTTACGCATAATTTACTAATTAGCGGCGTAAAAATGCATATCACACGCCGAGATACGAACCGACTACTTCTTTCCTACGTCGATTATGAAGAGGGAACACTAGGTAGCACAAGAACGAGTGACAGATAATCTTGCAAGTCTCCCAGAATAAAGAGAGGTGGGAGAAAATAACATTTAAAACCAAAAGGAACGGACTGCGCCAGGAGAAACTGGACGTTAAGCCCAAATTTCATCCAACTGAAAGGTTTTAAACAAACGAAGTATCCCCACGGCTAAGCCGTCCCGCTTACAATAGTAATACAGAATCTATATAAACACAGCCATGGTGGTGATATCACGGAACTCGATCTATTTTTAGATACTTCCTTTCTCGAGCTGACAGCTGAGCGCAGACGTAAACTTTGACCTTTAACACTTTCGCCAATAGAGAGTTCGCTTTGTGTTGGCGGTCTGACTCGATGCCAATCACATTCCACAGCAAACTGATTTTTCTGTCAAAGTAAATTTTTAATTCATTAAATGTAGTTTTCTTGAATGATTTTGCCTTTTTCAAACTGTTTTTTTGCATGGTTTGTTTTTACCTTCTTCACCATTTGTAAAATGCGAAGCAAGTATGGCCATATAATAGAGACATTTACAAAATAATGCAGGGACACACATGTATGTGGATTTGTTTGGGAGTCGGTATGACAGTTTTGTGAATTTCCGTACCAAGAGAAGTAACTCTGCATTACACTTCTCTTCAATGATAACCGAGCTACCTCCCTTTACCAAAGTCGCTTCTCGTTCATGATTGCTGTCTGTACCAGAGGCGCTGTTAGTTTGCATGAAGCTTTCTCCCTACCCCCCGATCTCCCTTCTTACAGGCCAAGCGCAAATAATGTTGTTGTTGTTGTTGTTGTTGTTGTTGTTGTTGTTGATGATGATGGCTAAGCAGTCCTGCTTGTTAATTAAAAAAACAGCCCTGTTTGTGTAATCGATGATCTATTTTTAAATATTATTTATATTAAGTTTGATTTTTTGCATTTTTGTCAATAAAAGTGCTTGGATTTTTAGTATTTATATCGATGTCTTCCTTACTGTAATCCACAGCAAAACGTTTCCTTTCCTAAATAGTATAAAACAGTTAATCAATGTGTTCGACAAAGAAAGCAGCTTCAGGGGCCTCTTCTGATAACATTCCTGAAGTTACCATCGTTGATATGCCGGCTGTGCAATAGAACCTGAGAGGCAAACTTAACACGAAGGGCTGAAAAAACTGGTAACTTTAGATGTTTTTCCGTGAGGCGTGGGGACATTCAGAATTCGGATACAATTCTTGCTATCGATCCTGAAAAAAAAAATTCTTTGTATTTCGGTGGATTCAGTACATCAAAGATGGTTGGAACTACACACCAAGTCAGTCAGCAGTGTTTAGTCGCGAGGTTCATGTCGAAATGGTCAGAGCAGAGAGCACAGTATGCATGCAAGTACAATGCTGGCCGGCAGTTCTGCACCCACTTCTTACTTTACATTGTTAAATCTACTAACGAAAGGAAATGCTGTTCATTCACCTCTCTTCATATTTCAGAAAAGGGAACAATCAAAAACATTTAGTTGGAGAGTTGTCACAACTCAGTGTAGTGTCATCCGGCATCCTCTCGCGAACACCAATACTCGTAGCAGTGGGGTGGGGGGCAGGGGGCGTGGCCGCGGTCACATTCCGGCTTCATTTCCCGCCTGTGGTGGCTCCTGTTGTCCTCTTTGATTCAACTGAAAGAAACGGGGCGTCAAACTGCATCTTTGATTAAACCAACTCAGGATATGACAACTTATTTTTTCCTTGCTTAAAATTAACACGGCATTTATGGCTCGTGGCGTGACATATACCACCGGAGCAATGTATTTGTTACAAAACATCCTCTGATTTACGTATAATTTACTAAGCGGCGTGAAATAAATATTCCACACCGAGATTCGAACTGACTACTACTTCCCTACGTCGATTATAAGGAGGGAACGCTAGTTAGCACAAGAACGAGTGACAGATAATCTTGCAAGTCTCCCAAAATAAAAGAGAGGTGGGGGAAAATAACATTTAAAACCAAAAGGAACGGACTGCGCCAGGAGAAACTAAGCGTTAAATAAGCTCACATTTCACTCAGATGAAAGGTTTTAAACAAACGATGTATCCCCACGGCTAAGCCGTCCCGCTTGCAATAGATAAAAGTATCTATATAAACACAGCCATGGTGGTGCAATCACGGAACTCTATTTATTTTTAGATACTTCCTTTCTCACCCAGACAGCTGACGCAGACCGTAAACTTTGACCTTTTACACTTTCGCCAGTAAAGAGTTCGCTTCGCGTTGATGGTCTGACTCGATGCCAGTCACATCCCACAGCAAACTGATTTTTCTTTAAAGGTAAATTTGTTTAGTAAATTTAGAAAATTTAGTTTTCTTGAATGATTTTGCCTTTTTCAAACTGGTTTTTGTATGGTTTGTTTTCACCTTCTTTGCCATTTGTAACATACAATTTAAGTATGGCCAATATAACAGAGACATTTACAAAATAATGCAGCAGCATACATGCATGTAGATTTGTTTGGGAGTCGGTGTGACAATTTTGTTAATTCCGTACCAAGAGAAGTAACTCTGCATTATACTTCTCTTCAATGCTACCAGAGCTACCTCCCTTTACCAAAGACTTCTCGTTCCTGGTTTCTGTCAGTACCAGAGGCGCTGTTAGTTTGCATGATGCTTTCTCTACCCCCCGATCTCCCTTCTTACAGGCCAAGCGCAAGTTGTTGTTGTTGTTATTGTTGTTGTTGTTGTTGTTGTTGTTGTTGTTGTTGTTGTTGTTGTTGTTGTTGTTGATGATGATGATGAGAGAATGTTGTCACATTTTTGGGGGGTATAATTCAAAGACTGGACATGCTTTTCGCTTCATGTAAAAGAAAACGTCTGAGAAAATAAATAAGAAAAACAAAATTTTGTGCAACACATTCGAACGCCAACTATCAAAGATATATTAACTACAGTGTGTGATGTGACATGCTCATTAGATGGATACATATGATATGCGAGTACAAGGGAAGGACATAAAACCTCAGGTCACACCCGGCTTCATTTCCCGCCTGTGGTGGCTCCTGTTGTCCTCTTTGATTCAACTGAAAGAAACGGGGCGTCAATCTGTATCGTGAATTAAACCGAGTCACGATATAAAAATTTTTGTTTCACTGGCTAAAATTAACCAGACATTTATGGCTCGTGACGTGACATATGCCACCAGAGCAATGTATTTGTTACAAAACATCTGATTTAAGTCTAATTTACTGATTAGCGGCGTGAAATAAATAATATTCCACACCGAGATACGAACCGACTACTTCCCTACATCGAGTATAAAGAGGGAACACTAGGTAGCACAAGAACGAGTGACAGATAATCTTGCAAGTCTCCCAAAATAAAAGAGAGGTGAGGAAAGGTTTGACAGCAAAAGGAACGGACTGCGCCAGGGGAAACTGGGCGATGAAGCCCATATTTCAGTGACAGTGAAAGGTTTCCAAGCAAACGAAGTATCCCCACGGCTAAGCCGTCCCACTTGTAATAGTATCAAAGAATCTATATAAACACAGCCATGGCGGTGCAATCACGAGACTCGATCTATTTTCAGCTAGTTTCTTTATCGCGCAGACAGCTGAGCGCAGACCGTAAACTTTGATCTTTTACACCTTCCCCAATAAAGAGTTCGCTTCGTGTTGACAGACTGACTTGATCTTTACCATATCTACTTAGCTCTGTATCTTGGGGCTGTCTACTTCCCATCCATCTAAGCCGCAAGTAGGCTATGTGTGTGTGTGATTTAAGTATAATTTACTAATTATCGGGGCAAGATGAAAATTCCACGCCAAGATACGAACCGACTACTTCCTTACATCGATTTTAAAGAGGGAACGCTAGGCAGCACAAGAACGAGTGACAGATAATCTTGCAAGTCTCTCAGAATAAATGAGAGGTGGGGGAAAGGTTTGAAAGCAAAAGGAACGGACTGCGCCAGGGGAAACTGGGCCGAAGCCCACATCCAAAAGAACGTTGTAAGTGAAGTATCCCCACGGCTAAGCCGTCTTGCTTGTAATAGTATGAAAGAATCTATATAAACACAACCATGGTGGTGCAATCACGGAACTCGATCTATTTTTAGATACTTCCTTTCTCGCGCAGACAGCTGAGCGCAGACCGTAAACTTTGACCTTTTACACCTTCGCCAATAAAGAGTTGACGGACTGACTTCGTGTTGACGGACTGACTTGATGCCCGTCACATAACACAGAAAACCGATTTTTCTTTAAGTAAATTCTTTAGTAAATTCAGTAAAAGTAGTTTTCTTGAATGATTTTGCCTTTTTCAAACTGGTTTTTGTATGGTTTGTTTTTACCTTCTTTACCACTTGTGAATAGTTTTTTAATTTCCTTTTAAGGGTTTAGATGTTTATTTATTGTTTTTCTACCGTATTTTGGCTATAGTTCTGGTTGTGGATGAGATATGTTTATAGCTTGTTTCAAAGATATTTTGAAATTATTACTTGGTTATGGGATGTTAGCAGTAGTATTAATTCATTTTGGTAAAGTTTGAGGTTTTTGTTTTGATTTTTATCGCTTTTTAAAGGGATGTTACATGCAATTCAGCACCGGTGCCCAGTTGGTGTCAACGAAAACAAACACTGTTCTCCGGGCTAAGTAAATTAGTCTTTCAAGTAGTGGATGTACCCTTGAAGCGATGACGGCGACCCCGTAAGCTACCCGATTCTCACCTCAAGGTCTGGTGTCGCCCCAGTTTAAACTTTTATTACCAGCATCGGCCCTGTTTTTCTGGCCTTGAACTAGGCTGGTTCATGACAGGAGGGAACCCAGAAAAATCTAATGTTTCTATTTTCTTTGTTAATCATAGATGGACTGCACTTTGTCTGCTGTTCATACCCAATCACGTAGGCGCTGCATCGCCCTCTCACGGTGACCGCGCTACTGCCCAGGTCAAAGTGAAGGAAGGAGGGATGCAGGGTGGAGGAAGAAAGCACTGTCAGCGATACTCTCCGCCCCAAACAAACGTATCTACTACTAATCGACTTTTCCTCGTGACACCACGTGATATTTCCAAGCTCATGCTCAGCTGACCAGGGACAACATCGAGGTACTATAACTTCCACCCAGAACAACTCTGAGTGAGTAAGATCGTGGGTTGGCTTGCACTGAATCAATAGTCTACCACATGTAAGTATAGTTTCTTGCATTATTCATTCATTTTTATCGTTTATTGTTTTTCCATGATACGAAAGTATGCTTACAAGTTCACGACTGGCAATATCTACATTTCGTTTAGTAACAACATAGGAAAAGTGTTCAACTCTATAGCGATCTCTGAAGTCTATCTTCATTTCTTTTTGCTTTTTTTTCGTCCTACCTTTTTGCTTCGCTTTTGCGCTCAATGTGATGATGCATGAGTAACAGAAGAGTTGTAAGAATTATTAAGTAACTGTAATGAACAAAATCAAATAAATATTTGTGTATACATTATAATATATCATAAATATGAGAAATGTGTACTTGTCTGCGCCCGACTGTAACTACACAATTTAAATCAGCCACATCTCTCCCCAGCCCCTCTACAATGCCGACCCACTTCACTACTTCGTGAGGTTTGGAATAATATATCGCAAAGTTGAAATTTGATTTCTTAATGTAAAATTATCAGGTATTCTTCTCTCAGACATTTGTTTATACGAAAAGGAAACAAAACACAAAAAAAAAACCCAAGACCGGGCTCCCTTCGAAACAAAGTTTACTTGATTCCAAATTTGTGAGCAGTGACAAGAAAGAAAGACGGGACGATTTTATTTGTTTGTTTGATACTTTATAAGATATGAAAGACAGAAAAAGGATCTATTCAGGACATACAGTGGAACCTCGGTTAACGAACATAATCCGTTCTGGAAAGTTGTTCGTTATCCGAAATGTTCGTTATCCGAAACAGTTTTTCCCATAAGAAATAAAGGAAATAGATTTAATTGGTTCCCAGCCCCTAATGACTCGCTATGTACAACTCTGACGTCTGTGCGAGTGGCCTTGACCTGTACATGCTGATGTTTGTGGGTGTGTATCTTGAGAATGGAAAGGGTGGATTACTTTGAATTCGGCAAGTCTTATCTTGAACGTATCATTATCTGGTATCATTAGACATTCCATCATTAGTTTTTTACTTGCATGTAAATCTTTCCAAAGTTAACGTACAAACAAATAACTGAAGAATTTACAGAAGATCTTCGTAAGGATGTTTTCTACATCTTAAAAATTAAAGTCTTTTTACGGGTAGGACTTTCCGACTCCGGTAGCCTCTGTGTTTATTTTCTTCTGTCTGTGAATATTTTTACTGTTAATGTTATTTGCATCGCTATGATGTACTTTAATGTGAAATCTGTATGAAAGACCCGTACAGTCATTCAAACATTAAACAGCGCTCCGGCTATGAAATATTTCTCAACGTGCAAGAGACATAAATTGAACCTGCAATGCCAACAACTATACTGAAATCATTAAATTCCACACACTCCTCTATATTAACATCATTAAATGCCACACAGTTTTCTACGCAGCAAGAAAGTTTTGTGACTCCTTTTAAAAACGAAAATAAAATCCCTCAAGTAGAATTTGACAGAAGGTAAACTCTGCTCCATAACGACAGATGTTGCTGGTCTCGGCTATCTCACACACAAAGAAACCCTCCATGCTTATCATCACTTGGAAGGCAGCAGGCGGTCAAAATGTGTTGCTGGGTGCACGAAACGTATCATCATCATCATCATCATCATCAATCATCAATCATCAATCATCAATCATCAATCATCAATCATCATCATGTAGAGGAGGTCACTTCTCGATTGTTCCTTCTCCCGAAAATTCAAGGGTCCCATAAAGTTTACTGAGACAGACTTCGTAAGCAGGGTTCTATCTGTATTACTTTCTTATTTTTCTTGTTGTTGGCTGTCCGAACTCTTGCTCAAAATCCAGCTATCCCAGATACATGCATATACAAAATAGTACATGAACTTCATACAGTAGTACAGCAGTATATACCGTAAAACACAAGGTGTATACACATGCATAGAAGTATGTGTACTACATATACACAGCAGTACACTAGTGTGTGTATATATAATAGTCTATTAGTACCCATACATAATAATTAATAAATATATTGTAGTACATTAGTACACACATGGTAATTAATCCATATACAGTAGTACATTAGGGCATATACATGGTAGTGCTGAGTTGTAGTACTTACAGATGGAATATGTGTTGCACATGTATAGTCATAGTTGTCGTACATACATGAATGCAGTGTATGTGGCACGTGCATACAATGGTTTATGTAGTGCGTGTGTGTGTGTGTGTGTGAGAACAGTTATAATACAACATAAATGGAGTTAAATAAACATACAAACATTAACGAAAGCATTTAAACATAAGAACACTTGTCGTTTTGACGGCGTGGGTAGATGGAGGTGTGGGGAGGAAGGGGTGGAATTACTGCTTTGATTCCCTTTCCATGAGCACGTGACATTGTAAAAACGGGGGGTAACTTCCTTTTTCTGTCGCTTTGAGGTTAAAGGAAAAAACTTGTCCAGTGTCTGTTGCTTCTGCCTTTTTTGTAAAACTCTTGGGTAATACGACATCATATTATCATTGAACATGTTAAGGCTCCTATTGCCTATTGCACTGTTAGGGAAAGACTTTTCTACAGACTTTTCTTTGGAGCCATGATTGAGGATTATCTTATTAAAATAAAGCACAAAAATCACTAAATAAGAAGGATGCGCATAGATAAGGAACGACTGATCGTAACTGTGTCTCGAGCGCGAATGATGACCTGCTGGTCGGTCACGTGTGGTTCACGTGGCTGTTCGTTATCCGAAATTTTGTTCGCTATCCGAGACAAACTTTTAACGAAATTTTTGTTCGTTAACCGAAATATTCGCTATCCGAGGCGTTCGCTAACCGAGGTTCCACTGTAGTTCCTACAACACAGTCAGTAATTTATCCATGGTTATAGCAATAATGATTGAACAAAGTAAGCAGTGGTGTGAAGAAAGAAACCACCATGACTCAAGTTTTGCAAAACTGCAAATGATGTTAGTCCCGTGCTATCACCATTGATGTTCTACAACATTTTAGTGTTGCTGGCATCAGATTGTTAGAAATGGCTTGCATAGTTGTAAACTGCATCAGTATTAGGACTCATCAAACTACCTTCTAGACTACACAGTTTTCAGCTTTGTTTTTATCAGCACTACCACCACAACCATCACCATCACCTTCAGTAGTGGGGGGGGAGGTATCACATTTGGCAGTTATCTTTTTACAGCATGGATGGTCACACTGAAGTTGGGTCAAGCTCACAAGCAGATGACACTTACAGCACTCAAAGTGAACAGCAGTCCAGAGCAAGAGACCTTGCTGAGTCAGAGGACAGTGCACAGAAAAATGATATGCTTCAGCAAGCCATGAAAAATGGGTCTAAAGACTTGCATGAACTTGCTGAAAATACCACCTTTATGCTGAAGGTAAGTGTTAAACCTTCTAACAGGGTAGCTCAAGGATTTATTCAGCATGCTACATCAGTTTGGGATATGAGAAAGTGGAGGATATTTTACTCCTAAACTCACTTTCACTTTTATAAAGGTTCTAGAGAACTCAGCTTAAAAGAGAGTAATAAGGATGCGAGAAAAGCCAGTTCATTGTTAATGGATAACAGGATGCTGTGGAGTGAACAGAAGTGTGCAGTTCTAAAAAGTTTCAATTTATTCTGTATTGTTAAATAACAAGATAACCGCCTCATATAACTGTATGATTGAAAAGAAAACCATTTCAGTTCATTTACTAATATTAGTTACTGATTCCTGGTAATCTTTGTTCTTGGTTGGTTTGAGATGATCACCATTGGTCCTCTAAAACTGAAATAACATTATACATTTTTTTTCATATTTTTTTTTAAGAAATGTGTTTCACTTTGCAATGTAATGTTTCCTTTGCTAGGTCATTGGTGGTGGCATAACTCGGCAGTCATACTCACTTTTCCTCGCTGATCTTT